>JAEIIU010055631.1:8696-20888 GCA_018874675.1 Drosophila baimaii | reverse complement strand
ACAAACTGTTGCTGGGCTTCTACTTGAGCCTTTGTGGCGCTTCCCAATGCTGTTTGCAAGCCTTCGATGGTTTTGTCCCGCTTTTCGGCTTGTTCGCCTTGCTGGTCAATCAATCCTTGCAGGTAATCAATGTCCAAATTGGGTAAGTTCCCTGGAGCTGTGACTTCTTGCGAATCATCACTCTTGAATGCGTACATCCACCAGTAGCGAGTGAAGTATTGAATCGAGGTAGTCGGGATATTGACTGCCCGTAAGCCGTCCGCCGGATCAAGCGCGGGTGTCGTATCCTTATCCGGGAACTGGTTATCTGAATCTGGTTTTACGTAATAAATTGGCATTTATGTTCCTCCTTCTAATACTGATATACTCCTATAACTTTTGATAAATTAGCTGTGCTTGTTGGTACAGCAGTTATCGCGTTCTTTCTATCAACATATAAGCAATCTCGCCAGTATGCGTTTTTATCTATCGAAAATGTAGATATTTCTTTCCCATTTTTATCTATTTTATGGCAAACATTGTCTGAAGTAGCGTAATAGACATAATACCCATCACTTCCTCCAAATTCATAGGAAACAGTCCCGCTATGGCTAATTTCATTTTCGTGGTGCAAAGTTCCTTGATCTTTCAAAAAAGAACATCTTGAAAAATTACTATCACCAATAACAAAAAAACTATTTTTGGCATAAATTAACTTTAAAGCAGAATTTGTTCCACCAACACTTATACTGGTAATGACTGATAGATTAGTCTCATTTATGATATAAAGTGAACCACCCTGTAACATCGCTATTACACCATCACAACACTTACAGTCATACATAGATGATCCTCCAGAAAATGTCTTTCTATTTTTCAGTGACAATGTACCTTTGTCCAATATATATATCTCACTGGTCGTAAGATTAGTTATTACATAGTCACCAACACTTGTCTGGCCTCGAATTATAGTATTTTGGTTATCTGATGAATACAGATAAGTATTGCTTGAAATTGGATTTCCACTGGGAATTTGTTTTTTTAATATTGAAAAATTATCAGTTATAACCAAATTGTTATCTGAGTCTATTAGCGTTTCTGTCGCTGATCTACTTCCATAGTTATATATAGTTTGATATTTAGCTAGATTGTTAGATATATCTAAAATATATATATAACTGTCTCCGGTTACGGATAAATAGTTACCGGATTTGTCTAGTTGTGGATGAGACCCACTTGACAACGACACATTAAATCCTATTTGTTTACTGACTGTGTTGTTGTTTCTACTACTTACATATATTAATTTTCCTCTCTTATATACCATATCTACTCTTTTTCCATTTTTGTATAGTGGACCCACTTTTAATCCCTTACTATATATTGACATGCTAGTCCTCCACGTAATGCAGGTCGTTATCGCTTTTTGAGTTAACCATAGCAGTACTTTCGTCTGCTTCTTTAATGTATTTTTCAACATTATTAATTGTTGCGACATCGACCCCCTTTACTTGCAATCCTGGGAAGTTACCTGATTCACTTACTGCCCCCGTATCAGGGCTACGATGAAACATATTAACATCGTTAGCTGGTGTGTAATCCAGCTTGTCCTGCTTGTTCTTTAATTTTAAGCCAGAGCTGTCCACATAAAATGACCAAGAGTCTCCCGTACTGTCTGTCAAATAGCCCACACCCAAAGGATTAGCACCCGCCGTGGTAATCTCGGCAATTCCACGAACAGCCTGTGAGGATGGATTACCTTTGACTCCAGCTTGGCAATAAAATGTATGATAGCCAAGAGGCAACGCCTGAATGCTTGCTACTAGGTCGGCTGTATTAGCCGTCGTAAATGAATATTTGTTGCCACCATCATCCCCAGTAACCTTTGTCTTCTGCCAGTTAACAGTGTCTGCATCCTTGACCTTGTCGCCAACCTGCGCGTCTGCATATTCCTTGGCCGATGTGAGTGTTTTAGCGTCGCCATCAGAGACATTCTTGGTAGTCGCGATGGCATTGCCAGCACCGTCTACCGCACCCTTTTCAAGCGTGACGGCTTCCTTGAAGTCTGCTGGCTTGCTGCCATCGATGACGGTGGCAGGAATAAGTTTTTGCACCTCATCCGTTTTGACGTAATCAGCTAAGGTCACCTTCAACGCTTCATTGGTCACTGCACCAGCTGGGTTGATTGATAGGTCAACGTTTTTGGATTGACCAACTACAGTTTCTAAATCGATACCTAAAGCCGACCCCATCGCGTCTTGATGGATATAAACGGGGTCTTTTAACACGGTGACACTGTACAGCACCTCCTTACCATCGCCATCGACAGCGAACAATCCAACCGAATTCATTTGATAATCATTCGGTGCTTTGGTTTGGTCGATCGCAATATTTACATCGACAGTATTGTCATTGATGACTGTCACGGTATTAATGTCGGCTGTCTGCTGAACATTATCAAGTGATGTTAGGACTTGTAGCTCGGTAACCGATTGGTTAAAAAGATTAGTGGTACTGATTTCTGCCTTAGTAAATTTGGCCGTTGTTTTATTGGCGATAAGCCGGGCGGCTATTGACTGGGCGGCAGTCGTGAAAATAGTTGTTGCACTTCTCTGCTCGTCATTACTTGCCACTATTTACCCCTCCTTTGCCTTGATTATTTGTCTAATTTTGGTGACACTAGCTAGTCCTGCATCGCCTTGCATCGAGATATGGCGGTCCTGCGCAACGTTCATAGTTGACCGAATGTTCTGGTGAACCATAGTATAAGAGGTCATATAGAGATTACTTTTGACGGTCGTTCTAAATTGAACCATAGCAACACGAATACCAGCTGCTACGGAACTGCGAATTTGGTCAAGAACTAGTTTTTCTTTGCGTTGAGAGTCTATGTATGTAGCTGGCACGTTAGTGACCTGAATTGCGTTAGGCTCATTATTTACTGGGCCAACGTTGATCTCTGAGTATTTAGCTCCCAACGACTCAGCAATTAGCTTGATAAGTGAGTTATATGTACCATCCGTCTGGCGTTGAAGTTGCTTAGACTTAATCAAGAATCGGTAGAATTCATCATCATAGCCGTTCCGTGTCACACCACGATCATTTCCGATCATGTCTAATGCTTCGCCCTCAGCAGTGTCAATGCTGTGCCACTCGTCCATCTTTTGAAGAGTAACTAAGGTATCTTCCATGCCATCAGAGTATAAGGACAGCAGTTTTGCATTGTTGGAATCTTTTTCATAGGCAAGGCTGACTGGTAACTCGTTAAGCAAGTCTTCCAGATTGTACTCAGGCGTGTAAGCCTTATCCGTCATCAACTGTCACCTCCACATCAGAATCGTTAGCGACCACAGCCGTCTCAAACTGATCTAGCTGGATATCTGTCATACCCATAGCTGACTTATCACGCCCAAGAGTTACCTGTGCGTATTCAACGCCGGAAATGTTGTAGATAGCTTGGTACAGCTTAGTGAAGACTACCTTATCGCCCATGATTAGCCCACTAAGATAGTCCTTGATGGCTTGCACAATCTCTGCCGGACTAGTCTCAGAATTAAAATCATCACTGGTTTTAAGTGACATATTGACATAGATGGGAACCACCGTCGCTGTATCAAAAAAGACATCGTGCGTATGACCGCCGATGTCTTTTACTGCTTCTTTGATTTTTCCTACGGTTTGTATCCCTGCCGCGATGTTATCCAGGATGGCTTGTGCTACATCATCTTCCCGGCCACCTCTCACATAAAAGTGAAGGGACTTAGGAGGATTACCGTAGCTGTCCGTTTCCATGGTTAAGTTTGGGACAATTTGTACTTGTTCCACACCAGGCAGCGCGTACAGACCTGTGTATAGACCGTAATAAGTTGGCCCTGGTTGAGACTCCATACTTAGATGGATTCGCTGCCGATAAGCGTCATCGGTCTCAATCTCAGCACCACCACTAGCCTGTACAGGATTGGTCACTGCTTCAACACCTGTGACATTCTCTTCCTGCACCGTGATAGTATCAGGGGCAACGTTACCTGTTTCATCTAAAACCGTGCATACGGCTTCACCAGTGCCTTTGCCACTATCATCTAGTGTGACTGTGTCAATCATTTCAAATTCAACGCCTGATTCTGTAGTATACACCGTCTCCTCAGGAATGACTGTTCCGGCCGTTCCGGTAAAATTAAGCACTACCGTAGCTGCTTGGGCAGGGTTACGAGTGACAGAGTAGTTAGACCCTAAGCGATCCAATGAAATTCCTTCGGCTTGGTCAACGAAACTGGAATAGTAGACTGCTTCCAAATCCTGATTAACGATGGTTTGAAGCCAAGAGATAACACGAATGTACATACCCAAAGCAGAGTTTTGATCTGTATTGACATCATCGCCAAAAAGTTCTTGAGTTTTAGCTGTTAGCTGATTCAGGAGCTGTTGAAAATTGAGGATTTTGAGTCCGGTCTTATCTAACGCCGTCACTGGTCATCATCTCCTAAATTGGTTTGTACGGTTTCCACATCGCCATTTGGCAGCATATACTTAACCTCAACACTTAGGCTTCTATCAGCATCGCTTTTAGTAAAATTAATCTCTTGAACGTCAATATTTTCATCAACTTGTGTACTAACAGCATCCTCAATATCTTCTTGGAGAAAATCCTGATTATAGCCTTTTCCAAGCGCGTTCTCACGAGTCAACCCCATAGGTTCATCCACAGGCTCGAATTCATTTAGTCGCGTTCGTAAAGTAGTTGCAATGCGTTGGCTAATTTCTTCATTATCGCTAATCATGGCAATATCACCATCATCAATAATTACATCGCCATTTTTATCAAGTTTAAAATCTCTCATCCTTCATACACCCCCACGACTACGGCGTCATTGACGCTATGTGTTCGATCGGAGGCTTTCGTGTATTTCCCGCCATCGAAATTGTCTAAGTCTCGGTCATTAAAAACGATAAATACAGTTGCTCCATTTTTCATAGACTTGCCGCCATCAAAAGCGTAGCAATTCATCAAAACCGGACACCCAATAATAATTCCTACTTCGTCCCGGCCACCTTCATCGTCAACTTGGGGCTGTACGTCTGCGGTATGGTGTGTCGAATCATAAGAGACTACCTTTGCAAAATTCGATACATTGATAGAGTAGCCGGACTTATCACCAGTTTTCTCCATCAGCTCATGAAAATGTTCTTGCAGCTTTCCAATTTTTGTCATACATATACCTCCATCGCTGTGGTAAAGGCACTGTCGTCGCAGACATGCTCGCCAGACTTTACCCGAAATGTACCTTTTAAAAAGCGATTTTCAACAGTCACAACCGATCCAGTAGAAACCTGGTATCTGAGTAAGCTAGTGACTGTCCAAGTTTTGTGTTTGGCCGTACTGTCTGAATCGGTTGTTGGATACTGAATTAATCCTGTACCACCATGACGGCCTTTGACATGTTCCGTCACTAGAATATGTTCGTTATGGCCTTTTACCTTAGAGAGGTCATCGATTACAATTGAGCCTCGTCGATAATAGGCCTTGCTACCACACGCTTTTGCAATGGCTTTGATGTTAGTGATTGGCTTACCATGAGCTGCGTAGCCTTTTTTGTACTTCTTTGGCTTAACTAAGTAGACCTTACTAAGAGTAATTCCTGCGTCACTTGCAATTCGCCGGATAATTGTGCTTGCTGCTGTGTTTTTACCAAATGACAGAGCACTATGTTTCTTGATCTTCGGTAAAGCAGCAGCAGCTTTTTTACCAATTACTTTAGCTTTTTTCTTTCGTGCCTCATCAGCTTTCTTGTTGGCCTTTTCAGCGCTAGAAAGTAGCTTAGAGTATTCCTGGCCCTCACGATATGTAAAAGAAAAAGTGTTGTTTGTGCCATCGGAGGTAAAAGGGCTAATGGCCCTGATAACCCCAGCAGACAAAAGACCGACACCATCTTCTGCGTATCCTGCATAGAGCTTGACTTCATAACCTTTTTTAAAAAGTTTTCGATGCTTTGCAGAAAGATTCATGATGGTCACAGTGCAAGTTGGAGGAGTCGAAGAATCGCTAAATGGAACATTGAATTGAATTCCCATGGAATGTGTTTCAGTCTGTTTATAGTCAAACGTGACTGACTCATGCGGAGTTAGCAGAACGAGTTTTACACGTCTGCCATATAGATACTTAGCCATCTAATCCCCCCGTCCAATCGCCATCAATTGGTATTTCACCAATATCCGTACCATCACTTGGTAAAACATCTTCACACAAGAAAACCGTATCCATGAAGTTATCAATAGATACCCGCTTAGCCTGACCAGACTCATCCATAGGCACCAGCGGTGTCGTTGGTAAGCGTTCATCAAGTGGCAACTCTTGGAACAGTGGTTGATTGAGAATTAATTTCTCTGAAGCGATGGGAGTTTCGTCATCCTCCATAAGTGTGAAAACAAAAAAATCCCCCTCATCGTTGTAAGTAAGGGAGATAAGATATGTAGTACCGTCTAAGTCTTGCTCAAACGTTTCTGGTAAATCGTCAACGTCAAAATCTATGTATGGTCTAACAGGCATTGCTTATTCCTCCCTACTTACTCAACTGTTTAGCAATTTTACTAAGGGTTGATGCAGCACTAGTCGAAGCCTTATTTTTAACCAAACTCTTGGATAAAGCAGCAGTAGACATTCCCTGGGTTACCCGTAACTTAACGGGATATTTTCCATTCTTACCAGGGTACATGGTTACTTTCTCGGAACCATTCCACTTACGAAGTTGAGCAACTGTTGTCCCATACTTCTTAGCTAGTCCCCAGTACGTCATGCCCTTCTTGACGGTAATGTACTTAGCCCCAATGTACTTGCCACCAGTTGTTTTCTTCCCTTTGTTGTTTTTCGTACCTTTAGAAGTAGTGGTTACTTTTGCCTTGTACGCAAATTGGAAAGTCATACTAATTTTCATCATGCCAAGAAGCGGTGCATCAAGTGTTTTAGTTAAGTTAGTCATAAATAAATGCTTGTAATAAATCTTATTCATGACTCGCTTTCCAACGTCATTAGCGGCATTAGATTTGTAGACAAGTTCGGTACCATCAAATTGCCACTTCTTTAAGTTGTTATACTGCTGACGACAACTTTTCTTAGGTAATCCAGAACCACTAACGTCATCTTTTGTTCCAGACCATAAGCGTTTCCCTGCTTTCTGGTCATACAAGTACCCGTTGATAGTAATGGTTTTAGCCGTTCGCTGAACGTGATCTACGACCGGATCATCTTTATCAATAGGGTAAGTCGTAGCTGTGGAGTCATTGGTTTCAGACTCATCAGTTGCAAACAAAAACACCTCTAGTCCAGTCAACGAGTTAGTCGCGTGAAGACTGGCATGAGGTGCCATAAAACGTTTGTAGTTTTCCTGACGCTGCTGTGCAACCCGTTTCAGAGCAGTAGCATGTCGTTTTTTCATGTACTTATCGTAAGCAGCCTTGCTTTGCTGAGCAGTTGACTTAGCCTTTTTCAATTTACTAGAAGCCTTCTTGTATGAAGGAGACTTCTTAAGTGTGCTCAATTTAGAACTGGCAGACTTAATTTGCGATTGATACTCAGTTAATTTGGCCTGCTGAGCTTTGCTTGGCTTAGCAGGCGTTTTGCGTTTGACCTTAATCTTCTTTGTTGTAGTTTTGCCATTCTTCCCCTTGGTTTTTTCACTTTTGTAATAATACGAAAGCGAATCGTTGATTGCTTGGATATCGGATTGAGCAGTCGTAATCGTTGCCTGATAATTTTTCGCCTGTGAAATCTGCTTAGTCTGAGTTGCAGACAAACTTTCATAGGCGTTTTTAGAATCAGTAACTGCTTTTTTCTTTTTCTTCCAAGTCTTCGTGTACACGGTCATTTACTTCACCTCTAATAATCTAGATTTTCAAGTTCAGTACTAAAGAGATTGTCCAATTCGTCACGCAAAGCAGACTTAACGTTTTTTGCAATTTCTTTGGCATCCCCGTTCTTAACTTCAATTTTAAGATCGATGTGGAAAGTATTTTGGATTGATGGTTTAGACTTAGCACCCGCCTTATTAGCTAGCTGTCGTGTTGCATCAGCTGAACGGATTGTTGCGGGCCGATCAAAGTTAACCAACTCTGGACCTTTCTCACCAACAATTACTGATTCACCAACATTTGGACGACCACCTGTAGCAAAGCGCCGTGAACCAGTTGGGCCCCAGCCGCCTGTATGTACATCTCGGCGCCAATTTGAATCATTGAACATCGCTAATAATTGGTCATAAGCATTGAGAATTTGACCGTGTCCCTTTACCGCATAGTGCTTAAACGTTGGGTCAATAAATTGCAGAATACCCTTAGAAGGTGTTCCGTTTTTAGCATTAACGTCCCAGTTGTTAACGGCAGTTGACGAGCCACCAGATTCATGCTGAATTACAGCCTGTATAGTCGAAAGTTCACTGCCACTTAGGTTAACGTGCATTGCCTTGGCAGCTTTTTCAATCATGCCTTTTGAAACTGATCCTCCAACCTGTCCACCACCCACAGTGTCCTGTAGGTTCTTTTCGATCCATTTAATAGCGGTTGATCCAAGTTGCGATTTAACTAATTTAGTTAACGCACCATTAATTTTCTTTTTGGACGACTTGAGCTTAGATGATCCATCAGAGCCACCACGCATCTTCGTAATATCCAGCCAGCCTTTAGTGGACGAGCCACCATGATCCCAGACAGAACCATGGGCCAACCCGACATGGACGTGAGCACCACTACCAGCACCATTAAGGTGACCTAAAGTGGCGATACGTTGACCTGTCTTCACGACGTCACCAACGGCGACCTTGATGTTGTTCATTCCACCAAATTCTTGGTAAATCTGGTGGTAACCATCATCAGAATCAAGCTCGATGATGTCCCCTAGTTGACTGTAAGGCCAACCGTGACCGGGACGCCCAATTTGAACGACCTTACCACCATGCATGGCGAGAATGGCTGACCCTAATGGACCAGCAAAATCATTACCGTCATGGGAGCCAAAGGATCGAGCAGCACCAAAGCCATTAGTTAAAGCAAGGCCGGGCGTATGAATCCATTTACCACCAGCAGCTGTTCCACCTTCGATAGTGTCCTGAATCAGACCCCACATAGCACCCGACCATGGAACACCAGCCTTCTTGGCACCAGTGTTAGCAACATTGGTCACACCTTTTTGAAGAGTTGAGCCAGTTGACTTAGCATTAGCTGTAAATTCGCTAGAAAAGGCCTTCGCCGGATTAGCAGCGTTAGCCTTAGCAAGTGATTTCAGTTTGCTGTCAGACGCACCAGTACCCTTCTTAAAGTGAGGCAGATATGGCTTAGCACGCTCGACCTGGTCACCATTGAAGACTTCATCCCCTTTGCGGAGGTGAACAGCTACGTTATCACCAACTGGCTTAAGCAGCTGTTGACCACGAGCAACCAATTCTTGACGTGGCCCAGAGCTAGCGTCATTTAAGACGGCAAGTTGATCGCTACCGATTGGACCATTAGACCCAGTCGCGTAATGAATTGGCTTCAACACAGACTTGTTGCCACCAAATTGACTTAGCGCTGAATCGATCGCAGTAAAGCCTCCATTAAGGGACGTAATGGAACCNCCTTCATGGCATCTTTAGCGTCACCCGGTAACTTACCCATAATGGAGTTAAAGTCGCTCTCAATGGCCTTCGTTTCCAAATTCATACCACTGTGAATCTTGCTCATGATTGAAGACTGAGCATTTTTCATTTGTACGAGCTGCTTATCCGCACCCCTTTGCAACTGGTCATAATCGGCAACTGCATCTTTTTGGATTTTTCCAGTTAAGCCCTTGGTATCGCCATGAATGGTTTTCCAGTTTCGTTCAGACTGCGTGCCAAACTTGCTGATAGATTTAGCAGACTTTTTAGTGGCCTTGTCATAGCCACCGGTGACGGTCTTGGAAATCTTACCCATTGAAGTCTTAGTAGACTTCTCAGCCGAACCTAGTGGGTTACCGAATCCCTTAGCCTTGACGCTTCCACCAACGATTGAACCTTTTAGTGAAGTAGTCCCAGACGCGTAGCCTTTAAGCGTTTTACCTTTACCTAGACCACCAGCAAACAGCTTGCGAGTGTCACGCGCATTGATGACATGCTCACCAGCAAATAGCTTAGTGAAAACCGGTCCATTACCCAACAGTCGAAACTTACCTGTCCGTGGGTTGTAAGCCACTTCTGTACCAGCTTCGTTGACCATCGCCATCTGAGTAGCGCGAATAGGCCCTCCAGCTGCGTGCCCATTAAATACTGCTGGCATTCCCATTTTTTTATTTGATACTTTAGATTGAGAATTTCCAGTGTTAGTAGTATTTAATGCATTATTTTTCTGAGCTAAAGACTTATCCAGTCCGTGCTTAGTCGTCTTCGTTGGTTGTGAACTAAATACCCCGCCCTTTTGGTTTTGCTTAACTAGAGTTGGAATACTATCAATGATGCTCTTGGCTGTACTTGACCATGCATCTGCAACTTCGCCAGCTTGCTTTTTAGCCTGCTTAACTACGGCCCTACGCTGTGTATCAGCCCATTTAACGGTGTCCTTGTACTGATCATATGCCTTATTGGTAGAAGCTATATATTGGTCCTCAGCCGTTGCTTTAATTTTTTTGTATTGAGAACTATGCACGCCATATATTTTTTTGCCCCAAGATAAGGTCTTCTTATAAGTTCCCTCAGCCCTAGACACCTGAGCATTGTATTGATTCTTGGCACTGGCAATAGTCTGCTTTTCCGCCTTTTTACTTACGGTCATCACTTGACTATAGCCTTTCAATGTTAACTTGTTATTTCGGTTCTGCAACGATCGCAGTAAAGCATTTTGTTTTTTAGTCCCAACATCGGTGAGCAACAGCAATTTCTTATTAAGCTGAGAAATCAGCTTAGTTCGATCGCCGCCACCCTTTTTTTCTGCTTTTTCTAACTGCTTAACAATACTCTGAACTTCTGATACTCGTTTCTGACCACTGGTCTTTTCATTATTGAGTTCAGTAGCAGCTTGATTAGATGAAATTACTCCTTTCTTTTTTAGGTAGTCTAATCCTTTCTTAGTTTCACTAACCTGACTAGCAGCATGTTTCTTGACTAACGTTTCTAATTGACCATAGGTTTTATTTAAAGCCGAATAGTTCTTATTAGTCGAAGCATACCATTGAGCGTTAGTCTTTTGGATTAGCTTTAGGCTGGCAGTAACATACTTCCGTGAGCTACCACTAAGGCTAGATAACTGTTTCTGGAATTCTGGTACTGGTCGTTTTTTCTTTTTGTTTGTGCCACTAGTTTGTTTATTATCACTACCAGTAGACAAGCCTGAAATATCGGTACCAGCGCCTGAACCATAAGGGTCTGTTCTTAATTGATTATAATCCGGAGACCCTGTCTTTTTAGCCTGCTTATTGTAGTCCTTGATATTAGAACTTGATCTATGATCTTGTTTGGTGAAATATGGGATAGCTACTTTCACAAATGCATCGCCAATTTGTTCGCCAATCATAATACCGACAGGATTACCACCGGTCAGCACACCACCAATTGCAGCACCTGTAGTCTTACCAGCTGCTGACCATAAATCTTTTCCACCTGCTTTGCTCCCGATTCCTTCTTTAAAAGCTCCGACGGCTTGTGTACCTACATCCAATCCAACACCAGCAATTGCTAGTTTAGACATACCGGATAGGCCATTCCACTTGCCACGTAAACCAGTTGTTGCTCTCAAAGAAGCACGAGTAGGCCTTGATTCGGTGACTGGAACAGCACTCTCAGCCGTCTGCGCAACATCTTCAACCATTCGAGCTTGACGTCCTACTTTAGTAGAACCACTACCACCCATCCAGTCTATTCCCTTGCGTAAGAGCTTAGAGCCAGCGTAAGCGACAGCCATTGCACTACCAAGTGCCACAACGTGTCCTGTTAGGTCTTTAACAGGTTCTGGTAACTTGATAAGTACCTTAAGTACGTGGTTGGTATCAGTAAGCATATGTGTAAATCCAGGAAGAACTGTCTTAGTGAAGCCAAGTCCCATGACGTTCAAGTATTGCTTGAAGACTTCAATCTGGTTCTTCCAGGACTTCATGTTCTTCTGGGCTAGATCGGCAATGTAGCCCTTACCGTGTCCTTGCTTTTCAGCATCTTGAACTTGGCCGGTCAGAGACTTCATTTGGTCAACGTTCTTAGACAGAATCAGCGCTGACTCTTG
>JAEIIU010055630.1:0-11611 GCA_018874675.1 Drosophila baimaii | reverse complement strand
GAAGTAAGCTAATTGTTTAAGTCCTGGATATAGTTAACAATTATTTATAATATGGCGAAACTGTTATAATTAGAAAATCCTAAGATACCCCAGAGTTAGACTTTAAACTTCTAACTTATAGGTAATTTTACATAATTAAATCAACTTATCTTCATGAATTTAAATTAACTATTATATAAATATCAATGAAGAAATTTCCTTTGATATTTCCTTATAAGCCTCACTGTTTACTAGGACATCCCATAGGTATGCACACTCATGTATATACGTATATGCCATCGATTCGATTAATTAACTATCGCGAAGCTGGCCAGCTGAAAGCTGAAAGGCTGCAATAGAAAAAAATGTGCAAAAATGTGAAAAATTCACACTGACTTTTGGCTAATTTCATGGAGAAGAGGGGGTAGAAGAGGTAGACCCCGCCGCGCGTCAGTTGTCCGAGTAACCGTGAAAAGTTTCTCGACACTTTAGCAGTAACCGTGAAATTTGTATAAATTGCACTTGACATTTTCTAAGCCGCGAACTTTTCGCCATAAACTAGCGAGGGGCGGCCGAAACTTTTGCCCACTTGTGTCTCACATTAGCTTCCGAAAAGCAATTGAAATTAGTGTGGTATAGTTTGGGGTCCCCGGGGGGGGGGGCTCTGGCTTTGGGTCCTTGGATCCCCCCGAGATGGGTGCCTGGATGGATGGGATGGAATGGGATGTAATGGTGGCGAAAGTTTCAAGTTTTTCCGCGAATAACTTTGGCTGCAATGTGGCGGCAAATTGGACGCTTTGGCAAAGACCGAAAATTAAGCGGTCAGCCGCAAGTCATCCTCCCCTTTCTTCCCCCCTTCTGCTCCCTCTCTGCTCCCTTCTGCAATCTCCGGGGGGAAGGGTATATGTCCAACTGAATTAAAGTCGCTCGGGCGCACAATTTTCCATTCTATTTGGTTGCCACAAGAACTCAACTCGAATTCATCAGCGCCAGCCAAGCAGGAGAATTAACAGCGTTCAGCGAGGTAATATACTCCTTTCTTGGGGCAGGGTATTTTCCAGTGGAAAGGAAAGTTGGAAAAAGCAATGATCAGCGAATGTTTGGAATATTTTTGGGATTATTGTACTGACTTTCTGTTAAAGTTTATATGTATATTTTTTGCAAAGTCTTGATGAAATTTCCCCTAAAATTACCCATAAATATTATATACATATAGGCATATATATTTCATGAATTTATTTGCCAGTAACTTGGCTTTTTGCTTTTTTCCCAGTTAACATTTTAATAATTTCCCTTTAATTAAGAATTAAGTACCATCTGGAATACGTAACCCCGTGTAATTTCTTGTCATTACCCGGCCAGCTTCCGCTTTCGCGTTGCTCGCTTCCATTGCCATTTCCAGTTCCGTCGAAAATAATTAATTATGCAGGGCAGAGCGCCTTCAACTATGCAACAGTTATCGGGGAGAACGGAGGAGGAGGAACCAACTTTCGCTGGCCGTTTGACGTTTCGTTTGGCCAACACAAAACACAAAAAAAAGTTAAATGAGTTTTTATGCTCACCCCCTCCCCACCGCCCCTTTGGAAACATCAACAACTCACGCCCTCCTTGAACAGACGCCCATCTCTAATTGGAAAAAGGCGAACGAAGCAGCGGAACGCTTCGCAATGACAATACAAAACTTTGCAGCTTTTCGGCGAAAATTGAAATAAATTGCCGGCAATAACAACAACAACAACAACACACAATAAATAACAATGAACGAGTTGGCAGCACCTTGAAAAGCCAGGCCGGAACGGAATAGGGGTTGCTGCGGCCATTTAAAACTTGATTAAGGCCCTGGAACGATGAGTTGGTTGGAGTTGATGGCCAAAAGATGGGGCGATGGGCGACCATTAAAGGGGGGGGGGCCGAAAATTCTTATGCTCTCACGCAAAATGGCAATGGAAATGGAAATTCTTAACCGGCCAGCACACACACACCCACCCGCAACGCCCACTCATTCATGTGGGCCGTTAAATCGCTTTAATTGCCAATTTCCGGTTAAGTAATTAAAAGCGTTTTGCCTTGCCTTCTTCGTGAGCTCACGGAAATTGCCAGAGAGAGAGAGAGAGAGCGAGCAATTAAATGGCCAAAAATATATATGTATATACCTATATCTGTGTGTGCGTTTCTCGTTGCGATTCCGCTAAAATGAATAAATTAATGTGCGCATGAACGAATGCCTGATTGATTGATTGACGGCCATCAGCAGCGGGGCCAAAGAATTTCCCCAATACAGAGTGCGAGGGCAACTCTCGTGAAAATTGGAAAAGTTTCCTTTGTGTGGCCGGTGACGGCCAGAAAAACATTTCATGTTTGCCATCAATTTTTCTGTGGCCGGCCACGAATGGGTTAAACAAGTTAATTCGGGTTAATGATGGCGGGGCTTGGCCGCCTGGCTTTGCATCGCTTATTGTGATTTTTTTTCACAATTATTTGGCTGAAATAAAAACCTCATAACAAACTACAAATTGAGGAAAAATTGAAAGAATATACGTTTCAGTTTGCCGTCATTCGGGCGGGCAGGGCCACACTGCACATACATCCTAAAACTGGCCACAGCTGGCAATGTGATGGTCACACTGTGTAAGCTAAAATAAACATATTTTCTTTAATGTAAATCACAGTCCAGGCTTCTCTTTGTTTTAATAAATTGCATTGATAGCTTGCTTTATTTATTTATAAGCAAATATACGCTTTTTCCCCCGAATCCTATATTTGTAAAATCATAATTAAAATAAAAATACAAGCAGAACCCAAAAAGGGAAGAGCAAACATTAGGGAGCTTACATGCATGATTTCCCTTTGTGGCTCGCAGTCCGTTCGCATTTTCCCCCGTATTTCGCCGCCCTATTAGAGCCCTTCGCTAATTGAGTTTTTCTCAGGCAAAAAAAAAAAAAAAAAAAAAACCTAGCAAAAATTCTAATGGGTTTTTGGGACTGCTCGTCGCTCGTCGCTTGTCGCCGGGCCTAACACGTTTAATTGCGCATATTTTCACGTTCGCATATTTTTCGGGGGCACTGCAATAAATACAGAAAAAATAATTAACTCATTAAATAAGCATTTGGCGTTGCAATTTGCGGGGCGGGGTCCTGTCATAAATATTGCTTAATGTTTTGCCGGCCCCCACACAGACCAGGTAATTTTTGGCCACTAGGCCGCAATTAACGCCGAGAATGCTGGCCAAGAAGAGGGAGACCAACCGGCACATGGCCAAAAACCGCCGGACATCATCATTATCGTTCGTGCCGAACAACTTGCGGCAATAATAAAGGCATAATTTACAATATATTTTCGGTTGGCAGGAGGAGCCACTGCCATTGCCAGCTTTGCCACTTAATAATTTAGTTAATTAATTTTCACACACACACCGAGGGAGAGCCGGAGAAACTTTTGTCCGCATCTAAACTCCTTGCACTCAATTAACATTTGGAATTATTTATCTAAATTATCACTGGACCAGGTGTGTGTGTGTGTGTGTGTGTGTGTGTGTGTTGTATATCAAATGCGGAATGCAGGGAGCAACAAGGACGAGCACGACAGCGACAAGGACAACGACAACGACAACGACAACGACAAATGTCGGCCATTGTTGGCATTTGCAATTATTCATACGCCACGTAGACAAATGTGCTGACAGCCCAAACACACACACACACACGGCACACACACACACACGCAGGACACACACAGGACACACACAGGACATTCCTGCTTAGATTTGTTGCCTGCTTGTAATTGTCGCAGATAATTAAGTTGCCTTTACTCGTAAGTCAGTCCCAAGTTTGCCCCAGGTCAATGGTTTTGGCCATTAAAGGATCAGCCCCGGCAAAAAGGGGGAAAAAGGGATGGCGGCCCAAATGGGGCAGTGGGAAATGGTAAATGGGAAATGGGAAATGGAAAGGGGAAATGGAAATGCCAAATGCCATTTGCCACTTGCCATTTGCCAGACATCTGCATATATTTTTAGCAACATCCGTTTTCCGTAGGACTCACCATAATAATTGTCGATTTCCAGGTGCTCACACACAGAGCTCGATGGGGCTGTTCACTCATAAGATGAACCTGAAAATTAAGAATAAAATTCGAATGGAAATCCCCTTTAAAGGAAGCACTAAATACATGGATATTGGGGATTCCCTTATGTTATATCATTAAGGAGGAGCAGGCAAGGGCAAATATTATATAAAATAAATGAGAAACTGCAACGGCATTTGGCCCTTTCTTCTCTGTGTGCAAATTAAAAGTTACAACTGAGCATTATTATTTCCATCATTCCTGCTCGTCGCCTGCCGGATCCTTCTTGTCTCTTCCACTTATTTATATTTACAGCCTTAACCCTCCGCCCCCCCATTTTTATTATTTTTATTTTTTGGGGGGCTTATTAAAACCCAAGATGCAAAGGCGGGCATAAGATTATAAACAAAGTGCTCAGTTTTTGAGTCTTTTGTGAAATATTAAAACACATAATTTACAAGGCAAAGTGCCGGGGCAAAAGATACAGATACACAGAGGGAGAGCCGGAGCAGGAGCTGGTCCTGGAGACCAGGAACAATGGCCAGATTAAAACGCATCCCAAGGACAAAGCCAGTGCAATTTGTTGCCAAAGCGAAGTTCGCCCCCAAGTTGCAAGTTCACAAAAAAGAAAACGGATTCAGGATGCTAGTGGATGCTGGATGCTGGATGCTGGCCGGAGACATGAAAAGGCAGAGGAAAATGAAGAAAAAGGGGGGAAATTCAGAGACGGCTCCTTTGACGTCGGTAATTAACACTTGCCCGGCTATACAATGGTCACTCGGCAAAATGTTGGATTCAGAGGAATCTACTCTTGTCTTGGTCTAAAAATATACATTTTCTAAAGTCTAGGGAACTCCTTTAAAATCACAAAATAAATAGGTCCTTTTTTTTGTTCTCATTAAAAACAATATAAGAAATATTTAAGGAACCATTTCAATGAATTATTTGTTATTAATTGCTTTACAAAACCATCGTATACCAAAATAATTATTTTTCTGCCATAATTCCACATTAAAACTATAAATTGAAAATACCGCCAGTCGGCGGGCAAGGCCACACTGCAGTTCTTCAACAAAAATCGCCCAAGAACTGACCACAACGAATAAGCTGGTCACACTGCTCCTCAATTCATAACACAGCCCCTGCTTCTCTGTTCATTCTACCAATATATGTATATATTGCCAACCAAGCAGGTATTTATAATTATTAGTTGAGCCGAACTGCAGCCTTATCTTATGGTTACGAAGCATGCAATTGTGAGGCCCTGTGTCTTGGCCAAAATGAATAGCCAACTAAACCAAAACAAAGCAGTTAATAATACGCATAATGCCATACCTACCTGGTATTATGCTCTGCTCTGCTCTGCTCTGCTCGATATTAACTTGGCCCGGCCCTTTTTGAGGAGAAGCTGCACAAAACACCTGATTGCCGCCCGATTGCCTGATTGCCAGAGCCCCAAATACGGTGTAATCCAGCATGTTTTGCCCGCTCGCTCGCTCGCTCGCTTGCCCCGTTGTCATGGTGAGGGATTCGAACAGGGACTATATATATACCATGGAGGAGTTGGGGGGCGGAGGGGACAAAGGATCCCGGACTCGAAAATCAATTGACCATGCTGTGAGAGGACGTTAGCGATGACGATGGCTTCTTGTGGCTGCTGCAGATGCTGCTGCTGCTGCTGCAAGGGTCCATAAATAATAGGCACTAAGCATGTGCTCCGTAATCCGAGGCCCAGGCCAGCAGTGTCCGAAGAGCAGTGGGTGGTGGCAGTGGCAAAAATAAAAAAAGGAAAATAATAAAGAAAATAAAGAAAATACAGAAAATAGCAAAATAGTGTATAAAACCAGGCAACAATCCACTCCACACTCCACACTCCACACTCCACACTCCACACTCCACACTCCACACTCTACTCAACTCTACTCCACTGGCACACCAGCAGCTACTCCTCCACTCGACTGCACTTGAGTCCTTCGCGCCCGGATTTCTTGCCTCTGGCTCTGGCTTTGGTCCTGGCTCTCTGGCTTGGAAGTGGCCCTGGCCCTGGTCCTGGCCAAAGGTGCAACTATTTAAGGCACCAAAGACTGCCGCAAGGCAAGCGATTTTCTCAGCCCAGCACTGGGCGAAAAAACTAGGCACAGTGAGTGCGGGAAATTGGGAAAATAAAGTTATAGAAGTTACAGCTAAAAAGTAAGCTGGCTGCTTCTTATTTCCTAAATTTGTATCTATAAGTTTAGTGAATATTTTCCTCTGTATCTTCACTATTTTTCCCCTTCATCCTCTCCTGAATTCAAGGCTATCTTGAACTGTAGTTTCTTCCAGTGCATCGCAGCCTCGCCTTCTGATTCCGGTTTTGGGGGGAAGGAGCGATGCCTGCATCGTACACAAAAGGATCAAAGTTTCGCCCTGCTGCTGCTGCTGCCCCATTTAATATTAAATGTTTTCTCCCCCTTGGCCAGCCAACCCCCTTGCTTCTCCCCCTTTTGGCCAAAAGGCAAAGTTTTCGCAGCGGAAGCGACCATAAAAACTTGTCGAGAGTGATAAATAAAAGTATAAATAATTATGCTAAATAATGAGCAAGGGACACGGGACACGGGACATAGAATGTGGAGAAAAGAAATCTTGACAATCCAATTGAGAGCAAAAAAAGTGGTTGTGCCACCATGTCACAATCAATTTTTAATCGAAGAATCCTATAAAAACTTTGCTTCACAAATAATTATTAGTGTTGGGCTTAAGGAGTCTCCTTTAGGGACCAACTCGACATGAGGCCCATAAAAACCTGTTCACACATCCATTAAAGCGGATCACTTGTGAGTGGGTTTCCGCATCCATCATAAAATTATACGGTTCCCAGGCACACCCTCACACGCCCTCTTGCCCGAACCCAAACCAGCCACGCAGCGAAAAACTCGCGGATAAAAAATGCAAAATAAAATTGAAATATATCCAAAATTGTAGCTAAAATTAGAGTCTGTATCCTACACTCTTTTCCCAAGTTAATTTTCCAAGTGAAACTGGAAACTCACTTGTTTTTCCGCCTGTGCATTTTCGGTTGCCCCTCGCTATTTGGTTTTTGGCCAGGTCTTGGCTTGGCTTGGCCTTGCTCCTACCGCCTCGCTGCTGGACAAATGTGGCCTCGTTAGCGGCCTGTTCGGTGAAAACCAGTTAATCGAGGGACTCGTCCGCAAGCACCAGGAGCCAGGAGCTGCCGGAGAGGGTAGGGCTAGGGCGCGGGCTGGACAAGGGCGCTAATTGCGTGGACATGCCAAATGTCGCACCTGTCCTTTGGCCCCGGCGACAAACAGGCGGACAGGAAGCGAAGGCGTAGCAGAACAAGGATCAAGGACATGCAAGGGGTTGCTGAAATGGCAAATAAACATTAGAGAAAATCCAACAACACATCAAAGGGCAATCACACGTGGCTCGCAATCGCATCCCTTTTTTTTTTCGCACTCCATTCTCCCCACGCTTAATGCTTGATCCTGGCCCTGCCTGGCTGCCTGACCCAAGGATGCATACGAAAACAACACAGAGGAGGAAGGACAAGGACAGGATTCGAGAGGACAGAAGGAAAACAAAACAAAACAGGACGAGCTGCTGCTGCTGCTGGCCACAATAAAAGCGCAACACGTAATTGTTGTTGCCCCTCTCTCTAATGGGCAAGGACGAAAGGATATCCCGGGAAATGGACAATAAAAACAATCAATCCCTTTGCCGAGTATCATCGAACATCTATCTTTAAGGCTTCAACTTACTGCGGGGAAAAGTCTAACTGGGGGTTAGGGGGAAAAAGGATTATGGTGGAAATGTAGCTGAGGAAGATTTTTATTTACTAAAAAATCAGGTTAACATTATAAATAAATAAATAAGCATAACCAATAGAGCTTAATTGCATTTAATTGCACTTTTATAATATAATAATTGCTCGATGAGCTAGGTTGTAGTGCCAGGATATTTAGCAAGCTTAAATCTCTGCTCCCTTGACCCCGTTGGAGCCACCTTTTAACTTGGTCAGGAGGCATAGGGGTCCCTCTGCTTTTATTAAATATTTTATTTACTTTTTTCGTAGCTAGATTTATCTAGTATATTTTACCTATTCAATGAATGGTATTACATTTTTTATAAAAGAAAAACACACACACACCCTGCCTTCTAAGTTTCATATAATTTTTATATATTTTTCTATTTTGCATATTTTTGTGTCCTCTTTTTTCCCATTTTTTTTTTTTTATATGTTTTTTCTGTGCGTTTCGTCACCACCACGACGGCGACGTCGTCATCTTGGAGTGGTTGGCAAACAGGGACATGCCGTGGCAGTAATCAAAGCTGGCCACGCCGGCGGAGCAAGGAGCACATCCCATCCCATTCGGCCATTCCATTCCTGGTTCTGTTTGCGCTGCTCTCGAGGCGGGAGTTTGTATTTTTTATCTTTTTTTTTTGTGTTTTTTTTTTTTGGGTTGGTCTCCCAACTAAACCTGACACTCGTCGTTGTCCTGCGCCTCCTCCTCCGGCTTCTGTTCGGCATGGCGATTGCCAAATGGCAGCAGATTCAGCGGTCGATCGAGTGAAGCGTCGTCCTTCGGCTCCAGGTTGGGCAGCGGTATCAGCACATGGCCAGTCCTCCGATCCTTGCTGGCCACGGAACCCAGGCTGGGCAGGCTTAGCTCGCTGTTCAGTGGCCGCAGGAGATTGGGCAAACTCTGGCAGATGTTGCACTGCTGCTGGCCACCACCTCCGTTGCCCTCGGTGGTCGCCGGCTGGTCCTCCAGGCCACTCTGGCTGGTGTCCTGCACGGACTGCTCCTTCTCCGCCGCCGGCTGCGGCTGCGGCTGCAGCTGCGGAGCAAACAACTCCATGACGCTCGGCGGCTGGGCCTCCCGCGGCTGGGCCTCCACCGCATTCAGGCGGTGCACCGTCAGGCAGAACTCCTTGAAGCCATGCACCGTGTGGTAGTTGCCCAGGTAACCCGTGCCGGCATCCTCGGCAGTGCTGGCGCCCGTCTGGCTGCCGCCCAGCTGACTCTCGTCCAGCTGATCGATGGCCGTCTGCAGGGCCGGATCCAGCAGGGCCACCTCCCGGGCGGTGCGCAGGTCGTGGTGCCAGAAGTGCTGGTTCCGCTTCACCGCCGGCGCCACCTCCTTGATCCGCAGCACCACCACGCCCATCAGCCACACGCACACGATGTTCAGCAGGGTGAGGGTCATGCTGACGCTGGCGCAGACCACCAGCTCCACGCTCAGCCGGTCCGAGTAGGTCCTGTGCTTCTGCAGGCTCTGCAGGAGCTCGTGGTCGGGCGCCAGGAAGCGCGTGCCAATGGCCAGGGCCCAGAGCAGGCCGGCGTTTACGGCGGGCGGCAGGAGCGAGGCGGAAATGGCCACGCCCACCAGCGAGCCCGTATTGCCGCCCAGCACCGCAATGGCGCCGGCCGCGCCCGAGGCCAGGGCCGTGCACACATTGATGGCCAGGGAGTGGGTGTCGCAGCGCGACACGATCTCGTCAGTGAGGCCCGTGGAGATGGCAAAGAAGAAGCCGACGCCGCAGACAATGCCCCCAAAGACGAAGCCAATGGCCACGGACAGGCCGATCCCAAGGAGCTCGTTCTTCAGGCCCAGCCAGCACAGCTCCCGGTCGCCGATGACCGACCCAAAAATGGCCGCTATAATGGGCCCCATCAGCGGGGAGATCAGCATGGAGCTGGACAGGAACAGGAAGCTGTTCTCCACCAGGCCCACGCAGGAGAGCAGGGCGGCGGAGATGAGCAGCACCACAAAGTCGAAGGTGAAGGTGGCGTCGCGCCGCACCTGGCGCACCACCTGGTTCACATTGAGGCGGCACCGCACCGAGTCCACGAAGCTCTGCCAGCCCTGGCGGCCCAGACCCGCCTGGCCCGGGCTCTTGGCCTGGCCGGGACCCTGGTTCGTCCGCTGCAGCTCCGCCACCTGGCCCGGCGGCAGCGGCGCCAGCATACCCTGCGGCGGCTTGTCGCGCGTCTCCAGGCAATTGATGGCGCTGACATGGGTGCCGGGGCGCTCGCCCACGCCCCAATCCTGGAGCGTGCACAGCAGCCGCTCGTAGCGCTCGTCCTGCTGCAGATCGAAGCGGGCCTGCAGCTGGCGCCCGCTCAGATCCTGTGACCAGAAGACATTGCAGTCCAGGCGCAGCTCCTCGGCAATGGCGCGCAGCAGCTGCTCCAGGGAGGCGTCCGGCGGCAGTTCGCGCAAGGGCAGCGAGCGGCCCGGATAGCGGGGAGCGGGAGCGGCAGCGAGAGCGGGAGCGGCAGCGGAAGCAGGAGCGGGAGAGGGAGCCTGTTCCAGTCTCTTGGCCAAGTCCAGGCCGCCATTGCCGGATATGTTAGTCAATTCGCAGCAGCGCCTGCACATCTCCGAGGAGCCCTTGGCCTCCAGCAGTGAGCCGCCGCACAAGCAGCAGGCGCGCGGACACAGGCGCTGCTCCTCGGCCTCCGTGGGCACGGTGACCACCACGCAAACGGCGGCGTTCATTGGTTATATATCCCTGGATATGTATATATCTGGATATGTGAGTTAATCTGGCTTGGAGTTCGTGGATCTCTGGCTGAGTGTGAGTGTGTGAATGTGTGAAAATAAAACGAGAGGAGAGAGTGGAGCAACTATGGCTCTCTGTGTGGCTACTTCGTCTCGGTAGCCCCTTCCAGTCCGGGATAAACAGTGGGAGCAAAGCCTCCTGGTTGTCGTAATTAAAATCGAAGTAAATTTAAGGCTTGAGAGGGGGTTTTGTCCTGGCTGGTGATCCCGACTAAACCAGAAAACTCGCATCAAAACAACGGACATGTCCGCTGCAACATCCTGGCGATGAGGGGATGCTGCCACAACGACGACGACGACGACGACGAGGATGAGGATGAGGATGATGATGATGATGCTGATGGACACTGCGACAGATGCGCGCTTTATCCTGTTTGCACGCGACTGCGGATGGAGTCCTGCCCGCTTCCCTTTAACCCTCTAAAACCCCAACCTGACGCCGCGTTTGTTTGCATCCGCTGCAGTGGCAGAGGCGGCAGTGGCAACTCCCCCCCTTTCCACGCCACTGTTTTTGCCGCATAATCGAAACAACTACAGCAACTCGAAAAAAAAAAGGATACGACGATAAAAGCGCCAAAAATAGGAGCAACAGAGCCGCCTGGAGGTGCAGAGCAGCCAAAATGTCAACAATCTGCAACAGCCATGAAATATTATGAGGTTTTGTGGGCGGCAGGGGCGGCAGGGGCGGGCAGAAGTGTGGCAACTGTTGGCGTTTCGGCAGTAATAATGCACAACGCAAAAGTCGCACGCAAAAAGGCGCGTGAAAAAAAAGCGTATAAAAAAAATATAACAAAAAATACACCAAAAAATTGAACAAAAAAAAGAAAAGAGCACGGGAAAATCCCACCGAAAAACACACACAGAGGCAGGCACAATGACCCACACTTAAGTGGTCAGCAGCTATACCCTCTCGAAAAGGAAGGGTTAATTAGCAAAACTATCTATCTATCTATCTATCTATCTATCTATCTATCTATCTATCTATCTATCTATCTATCTATCTATCT
>JAEIIU010055627.1:0-22592 GCA_018874675.1 Drosophila baimaii | reverse complement strand
AAAGTTGCGTTTGGAATAGTTCACATAAGCGATCGCTTTAAATTTGATGAAAATACGGAACTTTGAAAATGGCTGGGACGTATTGTCCCAGTAGTCCCGAAAGGGTTAAGTCGTATTTGGTTTGATTTCGACCCCTTTTTTTGTCGTAAAAAAACATATCTCCGTAATTTGATTAAACTCCTGGTGTAACCTATCGCAAAATCTCTTAATAAAAATTCAATTCCCAGCCCCTGCCGCCCACCATTCCAGCGAAGCCAATCCGTTGCATCTTCAATTACGTGCAGCCCATAACTAACCAGCGAATATCAATTTCGTTGCATGTTGCACTTTGGCAACGCCCCCCGCGCAGAAGGGGGCAGAAGACCATCAACTTGGCCAACAACATAAAAAGTGAATAAGAAGCGGAATAAATTTATTCGGTGGGTAGCAACGCCTCAAAAGTTATAACTATTTGTGGAAGATATATGTATATGTAGTGCACATAGTGGCAAGGGGCATCGCGGCAGGGGGTGAGGTAAACAAACTGATTTGCATTTATGGAAATGGCATTTTAGCACACATTTCACCCCGCTGCACCCCGCAGGCACAACGTCGTAATGGCGTAAAAATGCAAAAGGCAAGGGAAATGTCTGCAGGAAAGCGGGAAATCCCTTTCGACCAACTCAAATAGAAATGTCCAGAGAATGTGTGTGTGTATGTGGCATAAGTAAATATTTATGTTTTATGTTAATGAGAATATGTCTGACTTTTTGCCATTTGAATATTGGCAAACGGTTGCGAATGCCTCTCCCAGGACTTTCTCTCTCTCGCTCCCCGGCTGCTAACGTATTTGTTTGTGTTTGCACTGTGTGTGTGGGTGCTGTGCGGGCTGTGTGTGTGTGTTCGGTGTCCTGGCCCCAAGAATGACAAATGCGTCGGGTGCTGGTTAAAGCTGCGGTTGCAGCTTGCATATTTTTCATTCAACCAACAAGCAAACAAATGCACGACTCTGTGGTTTTCGGGGGGGCGTTGGCGAGGCCGACGGGGGGGCGTGGCACATCGGAGGTTGTCCTCATTACTTTATGAGCCTGGGCATGACTTTCGCTAGTAGCCGCCCGCCCAGTGGCTTGTTTGCCAATAATTGACAATTTAATTTGGCCAAAGTGTTTGGGCGGTGGCGATAAATAAAGAGGAATGCATTTGCTGGAAAATGGGGAAAATTATATGCTAATTAGGCTGCGGAATTTCGAATACGCTCACGAACAAAATATTTGTTTTGCTGCCACCAACAAGGGTGTAAAAGTCACGGCCATTAAGTCCTGATCATCTTAGTAGAATGTAAATATATTTTAAGTATTTTAGAAGTATATTTTCGTATATCTATTTTATAACAAGAATTTAAAATGAAAATGTTGGAGCTATTTTTATGTACTTACAAATTATAAATTGATCAATATATTAAAACTAACATATACTTTCCTTTTTTGTACTCACATCTCCTTTTATTTTTAAGAGAATCATTCTAAAATGTTTCTATTATTTATTAATTAACTTAAAGTTATTTTCTAACAGAAATAAGCCAAAGAAGTCAACTTTTCATAATTACTAGGTAAGCAACACGTACCCTAGAATTCAAACAAATAAAAAAATTTGTTTACTGATGCTGATTATGTGTATAAATGTACTAGGGATCTATATCGAGAGAAGAAGTTCAACTTATATATTTTGACAAATACATCGCGTTCCATAACATATAGAAAATATCGAAAAATATCAGGCTTTAAATCATCGAATAATATCGAATTTAACAATAAAATATCGATATTCTCGAAGCACCACGCAAGATTGTAAGAATTGAAAAAAGTTTAAGTTGGAAATTGGTGCAATACATCAAATCGATGTACTTATGTAGTGATTTGTCACTTATATATATATCGCAATGTTAAAATATACGGACGATAGTTCATTGCGTTAAATATCAATACATATTCGATATATCAATGTTTTTTTACCGTCACTAGTCAGAATGTTAGTTTATTTAAAAACCATTCATTTACCTAGTTTTGCCTGTGAAAAGTCAACAAAGAAAGAAAGTTGAAAGATACTACATAATCTCCTCATTTAACACACAAAGGTTAAGGTATAAAAATATGTTTACATTGGCTTAAATTGCAGCTTTAAACTTTTATGATTTATTAACGTATCAGTTTTTATGACCAGAGCTGAGCCTGAAAAACGTATTGAAACGTAGTCTATCTTTTCGGGCTATTTTTATCAATCAGCGTTTATATGGTTTTTGTTTCCGTTCTTCCGGATATCATATAAACTGTCAGCTATTTTTTTTATAGGGCATTCATTCTTCGCTATTTTTATGCTTATATTAATAAATACATTTTTTCCATGCATATTTAATTAGTTTGTTGTTTATGGCCTCCATGAAAGTTGTTTGTTTTGTCTTTTTTGTTTTCTGCTATGATTTTTCGTTTTTTTCCTTATAAAATTGTTGTTTGTGGTCGTTTGTTGTTGTTTATTTATTTAACCCTTTTTTTGCTGATAATTTATTAATGCTGCACTGATATGTCGCTTAAGCTGACGTTTAATGAATTTTATTCATTTTTTCACTACGCAAGGGTATCAAAATAAAAACTGCATTATTTTTGCGGCATTTTGTGTTAATGAAAATTGTATTTCAATGGAAAAAATTTCGTTAAAGAAAAATTGCGATTAAGTAGACTAATTCAATCAAAACGAATATATACATTTTAAATACTAATAAATGGATTTTACGCGGCGTTTATTAAATATGCTTGTTGCACTTTGTATTGAATTTAAAGAGTGTGTTTAAAAGGAGATAAAATCAATGGACAGATACTCATAGATCTGAAAGCTACACACTTCATCGTCCGAATTATTAGAGACCTCTAACGATCTTTTTGAATAAAATAAAATCTATTTTTGTCTCAAATTATATCAAAAATTTTTCCTGAAAAATTCCTTCCATGAAAGTGAATGTGCTTTCTCAACAAACCCTTATTTTTATTTATTTATTTGCCGATTTTTATACATTCACGCAAATTATGGAATATGTGGAGCTCCCATAACCTGCAGATATTCCGACAGGAACCATTATATTTCCCCAAAAGGGGCTTCCCTGTTTGGGCCCAATGCGATGCCATCTATTTAGCGTTAGTTCAATAAATTTTTATGCTAAAACCTTGCCATTCATTCCCCGGCTCTGAGGGTAAGACAACAAGGAAAGCGGGCATAAATATGCTCAGGCATGTTCCCAGACACTAAGTGTGGAAGGGAATAAGGTTGGCGGATTGGCTTGCCGGTGGTGGATATGGGTGGACATGGTGGTGTGTGGACACACATTGAAACCGAGATTGTCAACAGGGGCGCAAGCGAAAGTGATACAGGGATTTTCCAGGCCCCAAGTAGACAGCGGGAATCGTTCCCGTCACTCCTCCTGATGCTGATGCTGATGCTGATGATGATGATGACACGATGAGATCGGGGGAGATGAGGAGGCTCTGCGGAGCCGGAGTCTTATGTTTGACTTCGATGCTGAAATATGCATTATAGTTATGGTAATGGCCTGGCTGAAAACTACCCATACCCATCAACTCTGCGCCGGCATCAGGAAGCTGATGTCAAAATGATGACAGGCATATTTACGCTCCTTTCGTGCTCGCTGCGAATACCCTTACTGGAAGGGGTATTTGGGGAATTTTCAGGAAACTGGAAAATGTATTTTTGTACTGTTCTTAAAATTGGGAGATGGATTAAGCTTCATCAGGGATTTAATCGCAACAAATTGACATGTAAGTAATGCAAATATCATCGATATTTTCTACTATCTTTAATACATATTTTAACAAATACTTTTAAATAAATGTATATAAAATTGATAGCATTGAAAATAAAATAAACCCTCCTTTGTGGTTAGTGAAATTGAACTTCGTTCAGTTACCTTTTTGCAACATTTTGTCTCTTGCAGCTCACCGTCATTGTTTTTTTTCTTTCGGCGCTGTTTGCTTTTTCTCGCCGCGTCGTCTTTGGTTTTATGGCTTTTCTTTTCATTTTCCATGCCGCTTTGCGCAAATTTTCAGACCCCTCCAGAGACAGAGACGGAGCGAGGGTGCCACTGACAGGCCGTGCAAGGTTAAAGTGACAAGTGCGATGATGTGGCGCCCAGCCCAGCGCGCTGTAAGGTTAAGGTAAGACCGAGAGAGAGAGAGTGGGCTCCTTGTTATGGCCAACATATTTGCGTCGCGACAAAAACAAAATTACGTGCTGCCATCAGCCAGCGGAGTGGGAGAGAGAGGCGGAGAGCGGGAGAGGAATAAAAACTTTTCCAGACTGCGAAACGAGAATGGTTCAGGTTGTACCTTGTACTCTCAATAGGGTGCCAGGGTATATGGTATGTTTACACATGATGGAAATAATTAATTATTTAAACATTATTTTCTTTATAACAAACTTGGATGCATGTGAAAAAAATAACATGAAAATAATATGTTGTCGCCTAAAAGTAGGCCATGGTTTTTAAACACAAAGGTACGCTGTACTCTAATAGTCGAGGTTTTTAGTTATCAATAACTTAAACTAAGAATAGTTATATTTTTTTTACATATTTTAAGGAGAATACTTAATTTATGATAAGTTATATATATATAAACTTAATTAGGGAATGGTAATCACTATAAATTTTTGTATAATATGATTTTAATACTTAATTAATTTATTACCAAGTCTTGTGGCATTAATAAGCTCCAGGAAAGTTTTCATTTAATGACTACTATAACAAACTTAATTTATAAAAATTCCCTAAAGGTTAGATTATTAATTAGTAGGTATTTCTAGAGTCGATTTCCATGTCTTTGAATCCTCCAACTTGTTGTGTTTTTTATGTTGCTACTGTTGTAGTTGCACTCGCTCTGGCTTTGTTGTTGTTCGGTGTTAGTTCGCTGTTTGACTGCGGCTTTTGCCTTTTGTTTTTATGCCACAGTAAAAACACTGAAATGCGATACTATTGTTGCAACAATTGTTGCCCCTGCCATCTCTTGTTGTTGCAGGCACATTACCCAACACCTCGTCGTTGTTTGCCGTTGTTATTGGTGTTGTTGTTGGTGTTGGTGTTGCTGCTTGTCTCGCACAATGTGTGGCCATGTTTGCCACGACTGCCAGCATGAAATCTATGGATTTAGCAAGCACTTAAACTTTGTCATACGCCATCCGAGGGTTTCAGCCAGCTGTTGATGAGGATGATGGCGTTGTTGTCGCCGGCTTTGGCATTGCTTTACACCTTCCCACTGGTTCCCACTGGCCCTCCCCCCTTTTACCTATTAGTAACCCCCTCGTGTATTGCATCCCTCTGGACATTTGCACTTGAAAACACTCACCGGAAACGGCCAAAGAGGAGACACAGTCAAATGGTGCATTAACCTTTGGCATTGCAGTGGCCAGTGCCAAGTGCTGGAATGAAATTATGATGCAAAATGAAATTACAAGCGGCTAACGCGATGGACTTAAATGGTAAATGAAAGGGGAGAAAAAGGCGGAAGGAAATGCATTTGAACGATTAAGGTTGGTCTGGTAAATCGATTAGGAATAACACAAAAGAAACTGGTGAAAGGGAATTCATTTTTAAAGTCTTCAAAAGTAACAATTTGCAGGGAAAACTTTGTCCAAA
Source organism: Drosophila baimaii (assembly GCA_018874675.1). Classification (NCBI taxonomy): domain Eukaryota; kingdom Metazoa; phylum Arthropoda; class Insecta; order Diptera; family Drosophilidae; genus Drosophila; species Drosophila baimaii. The sequence continues at coordinate 16,918 of JAEIIU010055627.1, read as the reverse complement.
TTTAAGAGTGTTAAGAGAACATCAATTAAATCATTCAGAAAACAGGTTGAAAAGCAGATAGCTATATTTTAAATACTAGTATTAAATGATTTGCATAAATACTTAAATTTTATTTAGAAAGGTTTTCAATTAAACCATTTAATACAAAAAAAAAATAATAATAAGTGCTTGGTAGTTTCGAAAATGTATTTAATAATTTTGTATCTACTTTTTATGATATTTTTATGTTTTAAAATATTATATAGCTTAAACATGCTAACATACAACTTATATATAATTAATTATAGAGAATTATGCTACAGGTTGAGTATCAGCCATAGCTACCAGGGGTTTCGGCTGATCTATACACATATATGTATACATACATATATAGATAATATTTAATATGATATATAGAATATTTCTATATCTTCACATAGTTTCACACGTATTTCCTCTTCCAAAACATAGTCACAAAACTACAATTCACGTATCATAAAATATAGAAGAGCTCTCTCCGAACTTTAAATCAAAAGTCCGCCCTGCAATAACATATCCCCGCTGGGACAGGGATCAAAGTGCGAAGCCGGAAATAGTTCAATCAACTTAGAATGACACTCATCATGAAGAGAGTGCCAAAAAAGCAAATCGAATGACGAAAGGCAACTTCGTTCTCTTTGGCCCTAAATCTATGTGTATGCACGAGGCACGAGTATTGGCTCGTAATCCACGTGGATTATGTCAAAATTGGTATATCATAAAAACGTCGCGTACGTGATGGGAATCCCAAGGCCCGTTGAGATCCAAAAACTGGCGAGAATATGGCCGGGCAGAGCCGGGACGACGACGCACTCCTTCTACATTTCGTGCTCGCGAAATCGCTCGCACTCAAACCTTTTTGACCGAATGATTAATTTGTATGCGCCAGGCGGTGACTTTTGTGGTCCCGGGACAAAGGCCAAAAGTGTTTGGCATGTAACGGAAATGCGCGACCAGAGACCACGAAACTGGAGTGGAAAGCGGGGAAAGCCAGACCAGGCTGGACAGGGATATGGCCGCTTTGAATATGCAACCGAAGCGGGCAAATAAAGTTTTTCCCGACTTCTTTTTTTTTCCCCTTCTCTCTCTCATTCGGCTAACGGATTTTCCTCAAGGGGAAGTTTTCCCTTTATGGGCATGCCATATAAAGTTCCTGGCTTTTTGCCAACAACTTGTTAAAAAAAAAGAAGGAGAAAAAAAAGAAAACAGAAAACAAGGAAATCCAAGTTTGTGCCTCCTTTCTTTGCTTAATTTTTTACAACTTGTAAAGAGCAAAATAAAATTCATTGCGCGACAATTGCTTGGATGGGGGGGGTGGTGAGGGGGCTTTTTCGAAGGAGTGGCTGCACTTGCGGGACTTGTAGGTCCTACCTAGAGTCCGTGTCAAGATTTCATTAAAGTTCCTGGCCAACAGCAAAGCTCGGCCAATGCATGTTGGAATGGTAAGCGCTTCGAAGCGGAGACCGGAAAAACTTTGCCTCATTAATTGAGTCGCTCTATTAGGCAAGCGACCAGCGGAGAAGCAAACAAAATTAAAAAACGAAGAAGAAAATCTGGCAAACAAAAAGAATTCCCATAAATATAAACGATGCTTGGTTCTGCTGGAAATGGGGTTTTCCTTGAAGGGATCAGGGAAAAGGATAAGAAAGAGACGGTTAGGTGGATACCCTATAAAAAGGATTCAGAGAGAAGCTTAAGCGTCTTTTTTACCTCTTGGTATCTATATTCAATTAATTGATGAATTAAATATAATTTATATATAAAATCAGACATTACTTTACTTAAAAACATATTCAAATTAACAAGTTTTCTCAAGAATTCCCCTAAGAAATAAAATCACAAAATATCCTTTCAATCCGAACATACCCTGCGCCGCCTTCCTTTTCGTAATTTTTCCAGTCATCCTTCGCAATGGTTTTCCTTTTTTGGAAGGAAAAAGCCGGCTTCCTATTTCAATTTCGTATATCAGCAATTTGAAAATGAACTTTACACTTGGCCTGGCGCCGTGCCGTGTTCGTTTCGTTTCGTTTGGCTTGGTTCGTTTGCCAGCCAGCCAGGATATCTCAGGCATCTGTATCCTTTTCTTTTTATTGTATTACCGCGAGTGTTATGCTAATTTCCGGAACCGGAATGCCTGCTTCCTCCCAGCCTCCCGCGCCCCCAGAGTCTCGCCGTACGGGAAATGAAATTTAACTGAATTTGCATTGGAATTCGATTAAATCGTTTATGCAAACATTTCGTTTCATTTCATTTGCGGGTTTTTCGCTTTCCCGCTCGAAAGACTTTCGGGCCGTCTTTGCCGCCATTCCCATCCTGAAGCCACGGGCTTCCTGTCGCTCCTGCGAGTGCCATGTGAATGTGGGAATCCTTTTCGAGCGGCGGCTCCGTGTTCCCTGTGCCTTGTGGAAATTTCATTGAAAAGGCCCAAGTTGATTTTAGCGTTTATATCATTTGCATAATTCTCATATATTTGTTTGTTTGTGTTCGCCTCGCTCTCTTTCGACTAAACTCGTGTTAGGTCTTGTTATTTATGAATTAATTCCATTCGGCATGTAAATGTGCATCAAGGTAATCGAGTATGCTGCCTTTGAAATGGTTTAACAATTTGCATAAAAAATATGAACACATTTACGAAGGAGGCTTAAGCCAGGCCAGGGCAGAGATTGATGGGAGATGAAAGGTTGGAGGAGGTTTTGTGGTGGCTGTGGAAAATGGACGAATAAATTGGCAAGGATACCAGAAAGTGTCAGTTTCTAATTGAATCGATTGGGTTTCTTAAATGGGTGAATGGCAGGGGAAGGAGGGTTTTTATGATATGAAATTATTTACTATAAATGTGTATAAATGTTATAAGTACATACTAAGAAAAGCTATAGTTAAACAATAAAAAGATTTAAGCTTATATTGTAAATATTTTCCGTGACCAATTCAGTAATTCCCCTTAACACATTGCTTAAATTATTTAAAAGAATAATGTATGTATATTGGCAAACTATACTTTCTAGTAGGCTTTTTATAATACAAAACCCATTTACTTAAAGCTATTTAACTTTCGACTACTTCTTACTATGATTGAGTAAGCTCGAATATAATTTTAAAAATATTTAAAGCCATGTCAGATACACAGATAAGTATATTCTTTTCGTAACCCTTCGATTTTCTCCTTTAATTTTAAAGCCCACGCATAAATCCTTCGATCAGGGTTCACACTCTACCTGCTTTAACAACATACTTTCCACCCGTCACAACTGACCCAACGACTAGCATTAAGTTAAATCCTTTTCAAGCACTTCAAGTGTTTGCCGGGGGGGTGTTGACGATGGGCGGGTTGGGCAAACACCCCCGTGGTAGCCGTAGACGCATTTGCAGCCGCGTCGAAAATTATAAATAGCGGTTATTATGAAGCCATAATTTATGCAAATGAAAGGGTGGGGCAACGCCCCCAAGAAAGACCACGGGGAAAGGGCTGCTGATGGTTGTTCGAACTCCTCGCAGCTCTAATTGTTTGATTAATGGTTTTGGTTTAGGCCAAACTGTGAAACTGCGAAAGCCGCGGCACGTGCTGGCCAACATGAGAGTGGCTAGCAACCACCCTACCTCGCAGCAGCACCACCTTCACCCACCCTAACCACAAGGCATCCCCTCTCTCTCTTGGCATCCCCAAAAAACACAGAATCCCCGGGAGCAGAATGTAAAGCGCAAATATTGTTTCAATGCGGAAACTTACCTTTTAAGACGGCAAAATTTACCCCACGGCCACAGACAAACTTCAGACTCTGGCCAAGAAGAAGGAGTATCTGTTAGATACGCGCACGTACATATCTCGGCCGATGCAGCAGCCGGCAAAATGCAAATACCTCACATACAACCAGGCAAGGACACTGAGGGGATTCTTTAAAGTTAAAGTATATTTAAGAAGTAATTACTCAATAAATAATTAGGAAACATATTCACTTTTATTAATAAATCCTTAAATAACAAAGCTTATTTTTATTTTGTATTTTTATCGAATATATAGCTTCCTTACTGGCTTCATAGAGATAGCTAGAATATCTTCCAGTGTCTCCCCACCTATACATTTAGTGGATATATCATGTCTTTCGTTTTCATGCATTACCCGGCCAAGGTTTCTGGCTGCTTCTTGCCGTGTTTTTTGTTTTTTTTTTTCAACAAGTTTGCTCGCTGTTTTTCATGTTTATAATGGAGGAAGGCGAAGAAAAAGTTTTCCCATGCCGCATATTTTTGGGGAAATGGAAGAGCGAGCGAGCGAGAGAGGTGTGTGTTTGGCGGAACATTGAAATTGCATTGTTTGCCTTTTGGCCTGGTCGAGTACTTGGCTGTTTGCATTCCGGCTTATGGCCTCAGCCAGATATTTTATGCAATTTTTATGCATCGCCATGCTAAAAGAATTGTTTGCCTAGTTAAGCCCCTCTCAAAGTTGCAGCCCAATGGCGCCATATTTTGTGATTATTATTCAGGTATAACCCCAGGTCCAGACACGTTCATAATTTGGCCGACTTGAACCTCTCGACCTGCTCTCGAATAACTACTCTCCATAAAACGGAAATCGTCAATTTCATTCGCACAATGAAGGAGATGACGACGACGATGAAGAAGTAGAGAAGTTGTTAAAGTTCTTTCGGGCGGAGGACCCCTACCGCAAGAATAGATAAAATAAAGTTTTCTATGGGAGGAAAAATAAAATGGCATAAAAAGTGTGCAGCAAATTGAAAACCCAATTGGAAAGTTATTGAAATTGCACAATAATTTCTTGAATTGCATGCCCTATTGAATTTCTGTTATAACTTTTCGTGCAACGCCCTCCTGCCTCTCCTCGGCCTCTTCGATTTTCCCAACTATCTTTCTATCTCCGGCAGCTCCTTACCCGGTTTCGAGCATCATTTGAATGGGGCAAGGAGAACTTGATGGCCCGAGGATATTCCATGGCATTGTATTATTGAATTGTTTAATTATGACTGGGAAACTTTTTTCGGGTTTCTATTTAGGTCCTTTTTTTTGCTCAACTGACAATGAACGGGCAATGAATAAATCGGGGAACAATTACTGAAGGGTTTGAAAGAGGGGAATGCAGTTCTCAAGGATGTGTCCTCATTGGTTTATTATACCCTTGCAGAGGGTATTATAGTTTTGCCATGATGTTTGCAACGCAGTGAAGGATTAAATTAATAAGCTATTGACAATTTAAATAATGTAAAATACAATTCAGGGGTGAGGGAAAAATTCTCGTCCAAGTGCTAACATTAACGGAGAATAGTATTTATAATATCAATAAAAAGCCTGGAAGGAACAGATGTCATACATAAGTTTGTCTTTTTTCAAAAGCAAATCACATTCTAAAAGTTCAGTTAACAAAATCAATTTTTGGTGTGAAACGGCTCACATTTGATTGCGGAACAAAAAAAATAAAAGATAAAAAAGAAAAAAGAGAGAAAACATGACGGAGGAAGCGAAATTGTCCCATGGCATCGTCCTGCAGCATCTGCTGTCCATGGACAAGAATCTTGCGGTCTACCAGCAGAAGACGAAGGTGCTCACTCTAGGCAAGACCACACCGACTATCGCTGAGCTTATTAAGTTCTTCCAGACGTACAGCCCCACAAAGATTCCGGCCATCATGGCTGACTCTGATGCTGCGCCTGCGCCCGCCAAGAAGCCTGTAGCCGCCAAGAAGGCTGCCTCCTTAAGCAGCAAGGACCGCGACTCCGAGGTGGAGCAGAAGAAGCCAGTTTCGAGAAAGAAAAGAAAAAAATAAAAAAAAAGAAAAGAAAACAAGAAAAGAAAAAAAAGAAAAAAAAAACGCATAAAAGCTGACCGCGAACCGTCACTCCATGCCAGAGATGTTAGAACCAGTTGGGAATTGCAAGCGCCCACGTGCGAGATTACATTTCTTAATTTTAACGACATTTATTTCTTGAATTCTAAGGCGATTTTCGCCTTTGAAACAAAATACACTGTGTTGGCTACGACATCCATAAAAAGCAGAAATATTTCCATTTTTCTATTTTGAAGAAAAATTCTTTCTTAAAATTTTGTATTAAGAATGTATTTCTATATTTAAAGGCGATTTTTCTAATAAGAATTTTTTTCTAAAATATAGACACAAATTTTTATGAGTGCAAGTAACAAATTATCTGCAAGGGTATATAAACTTCGGCACCGAAGTTAGAAAATAGATACTTCTAACCGATAGAATTAAATTTCCCCCCGACTGGGCTATCTCTTGTGTGATTTTCTAACTACTGCAAATGAAAATGAATGAAAAATCATTGCCCCCCGGCTCTTGGCTCATTGAATCCTGCTGCTGGTTATGGTCCTGATCCTGAAGCTGATGCTAAGTAATTGCCGGACAAAGGGACACTCAAATGCTGCCCATTCAAATTAAAAGCCAACTGAAGGACAATTATCCTGTGGATCGGACTGAGGAGCCAGCCTGGACCCAGGGATGCATAACAATAACAATTAAAATGTACGACAACTGCAAATTGAAGATGTTTGCAGGCATAATCGAAGGGATGGGAGCAGAGGCCTCACCTGATAGGTAGATAACGGAGGCCTTACCCCCGCTCACTCTGCTTGTGGCACGTACCTAAAAAGCATAAATAATGGGGCTGCATTTGAGCAGGATTTCATCCCTGGGCCCGGCGTCTAGTCTTCGGTTTGAATGCCAAGCGCCAGCGTCCAAACAACGCCAATGCCAATGACGTCAATGCCAACACTATCATTGTCGTACACACACCTCCCACCCTCGCACACACACGGGCAGACAGGGACGTCATCCAGACTAGGGACAATGTCGAGTCCTAGCCAGGACATCTACCTGCTGACAACGTCAGCGGATGCAAGGATGCGGAAAATGAGAAGGAGACAGTCCACTGTAGGCGGCTCGAAGCCACAGCAACACTTAAATACTTTTCTTATTTCAGTTTGCTTTTTCTTGTTTATAAAAATCAATTATAAACCCTTATTATTTATTTACATTTATTTAATAACATTTACTTTTTTTCTTAAATAATTATTTTAGCTAACACCAGTAGTGGTTCATATTTTATTGATCGAAATACAACAAGCTAGCTTTTAATTAAGAATTTTTTATGTATAGAATAGTACCATTGAATGTTGTTGTACTTATGCTTTAATTAAATTATACTTATGCATTTTTTTAATATAATTTTTAACTATTACAATGAGTTTAGCCAGGCTCAATTAATAAAGTTGAAAATGCTATATATATTTTAAAATGTACTTTTATGGTTTATGCGATTTTGAATTCATGTTTACAATAAATTAATTCACAAAAAAAAGTGTACACAAGCACAATTTCATGTATTCGGAAATACACATGCTTTTACTATGAGTTCTGTTGCAATTCATGAAATAGGACAGTTCCACCAATTGAGCTCTGTTTACCTAAGGTGGCAACGCCGAGCAGAAATTAAATTTAGTTAAAAAATTGCAATTAAATGTAGCTTAAATGGATGTGGAATTAAAGAGAGATCGTATTGGACTGAGGAATGGACAATTGGAATCTGCATTTAATTGTGTGTTAGTAATTAGCTGGCTACACTAATTTAAGAGATCTGGTATCTCTGTTAATATGAATTCATGAATTCGTGTAGCATAAAGAAGGTCTATTTTAATTCCACGTATTCAAGAATTCATGAATTCCATTGGATAAACATGGCAACAGATTAATTCTTTTAGTTATTTTGATTTCTGAAAATCTATAACTTTCAGCATAATGTGCAATTTTAGAGCATATTAAGTAATCAAAATACGCATCCCTTGTTTCGGCCACTGTGCATTATCAGAATTATTGGTACCTGTCCACGTGACCAGGGCCCAAACAACACACACAAAGAGAATAAGTGACTGGGAGCTAGAAAGGGAGCCAGAAAGCGACAGCTAGACGGACACATTTATCGAAGGCGGGGGCGCGGGAGTTTTAGAAGACAGGCAAATGGGTTTCGCCCCCTGACACGCTGAACTCTCAAAGCGAAATGAGAAAAATCCCCACACGGAGGACACCGGAAACTGGGACAATCAGCCTCGTCCTGGCACCCGCCACAGCCTCCTTCCAAAGCGCCCTCCTTAAAGCCCATACCCCTTGGCCACACCCGCCGAGCCAAACCAAACCAAACCAAACCGAACCCCGAACGAAGCAGGGCTGGAAGCATCAAAAAGCAATGGCTTAAGTGCCCTGGCATTGTGAGGCTGACAGGAGCAGAATGCGTCCAGGGGCGGGTACTGCGGGTGGGGCATGGACAAGGGCCAGAGCCGGAGGCAGAGGCGGCGGCGGCGGCGGCAGGAGGTGCAATGCTGCAGGAGTGTCGTGTCATCCATTGTTCTTTTCACAACTTTTTTCCTTATATACGGCGCCCGAGAGTTGGGAAAACGGAAAGGGAGCTCTGCACCGAAAGAAATCCAGTTAATATTTAATTAGGGATGTGGGGAAATATATTTTAAATTTAATTTAACCCTTAAATTCATATGTAACCATTATTGAAACTATTTTTGAATATTTTTAATACTTACCATTATTTCCTTATACTTTTTGGAGTATTTTAAATCTACATATAAGCTTCGTTGTTCTTTAATTTTCTCTCAGTGCAAACAGAGGTGTTCGACAAACCGCTACAGAGAGCCGAGCGAAAGGGTAAGGTAACTGCAGCAATGGCAAAGAGTTGATTACGGGCAGCGGCCCGTGGGTGGTCTTAAGTGGGCCTCACCGTACCGGTGCACCAGTACCTGGTATTGGTACCTTTCCCTGATGAAGCACCTTTTGTTGTAATGAGTTTCAAGTGCGATTTTTGAATGACTCTCTCTCTCTCTCTCTGCCCCTCTACCTTATATTTTCGTAGGATTTTTTCCTTTTCAGATTTTTAAGCGGCTTATGGTGAAGCGGATGAGAAGGGGCAGGGAGGAGGACTGCGTCTGGCCGAGCAATTCCGTCATTTCTGGTTGCCATGGTCAAGAGGCGGGAATTTTCGGTGAAATTATTTTCGTTTTCATTGCGGACTCCCCGAAATCCCTTAACCCCCGAATGCCACCAACTGCAGTGGCGAGAGCTTACCCCCCCGGCAGGTGTCTCATTTGGGGGGACTATAGTCTCCCGTTGGCCCAGGTGAATCAATTGCTTTAAAATGTTAACGTGATAATTGGTCACTTAAAGTTTTTATTGACCAATTTTCCACTTTTCAACAGAAGATTTAAGGGCCAATATTGTTAGCTAATAAAAGATACCAATTGGATTGTAATATTAAAGGTTATTTATCATTATAAATTATTTATAAAATATCTTAGGGGAAGCGGAATTTAATAGTATTTGTAATAAGCTGACTTATCATCAACTCCTTATGCTTCTAAAATAACCTCTTTAGTACAAACTTTATTAGCACCTCTTCCAATATTAATACAAATTGAGTCGTATATATTTTAGGGAATATCTTAGATATTAAAATAGTTAGCTGTGGAGCCGCTTTAATTGAATTTCCCACCTGGAGCTCCAAACCACGACTCCATCTCCCACTAAGCCCCCGATTGCTGGCCAACTGCGGCATCTGCTCCGCACTCAAACTCATCCGATAAGTAGTACGAATGGGTTATTGCGTTTCAGTTGTCTAACCCATCAATAAGAAAGGCCACAGCAGCTGCCAGGACCCCCGTCCAGGAGCTCAGTTCCCTGGCTACCGAAAAACAAACCCTGCCGCTGGACAGACCGAATTGATGATGCATACGGCAAACAAGAGAAGCAACTACAAACAGGGCGATGTTCCAAGGGTGGTGGCAGGAAGGGAGGGAAAGGCAATGACAATTGCATTGACATTTCGACAGAGAGAACTACTACTGCTCGTGCTCGTAGTCGTCCTCGAACCCCCTGTGGACCCAGCGGAACCCCCCCTTCCAGGACTCGTCCTGGCTGCCAGACCGAAACATGACCATTTACTGTGGAAGCTATCGATTGCCATTGCTTGATTTTGTCATTGGGATTTGTTGTCAGTTTGATTTTTGTGGGTCCATTTCGAAGGGACAGATTGGGAGGTGCACTGGAAAGTGGAAGGGTTAGTAAGTATTTTCTAATTTTTGAGTAACTTATTTATAGGATTCTTAGACGAAGCTGAGCGCTATATATACCTGATGGATCACCAGTCAGGATGGTTGTAATTTCATCTTACGGATAAATATCTCACTGTGCAGCTCGCTGAGTGTATTTGTATGGGTTTGCTCCAACTACCTCTATCCCTATATAGTCTTGCTTAGTTTATTTAGTTGTCATTGCAAAAATGTTTGCTTATTGTTAGTGCGTTTCTCTCTGGTAAGCTAGCTGCTGGGCATTTAATAACATCACTGCCAAAATTTTACAATTTTCCCGAAAATACTCTTCGCATTTCATATTCAATTTGGTGCTGCAGCAAACGAAAAAAGTGCCGGCAGGCAGACAGCATTTTCCGTGCACTTTCCTCTGTAATTGGCAACTGGCAATTGGAAATTGTACAAAGGCCTTGGACCCCATCTGCACACCCACTCTCTTGCATTCGAACCATTTCACATGGAACTGCAACCCACTGATCAGTTCATTTAATTTCTGATTCGGCAAATTTGCTGGCCATTTTAAAGCTGAAATTCCTTTTAATTGTCGGCATTTTGTATACTCGGTTTTATTTTCTATTCCATGCTAATTGCATTGCGTTTTATTTGTGGAACTGTGATAATTAAAACGAAAATCCAAATGTTTTGGTATTTGGAAATTGGCATTGCAAATTGATTCGAATGTAATCCAGTTAAATTTTAGGAAATATATCAGAACTAAAGCTGGCGGCTGTTGGACTTTAATTTTAAAATGTATTTTTATCTGCAATTATTAATGAGTTCATTTATAAATTTACAAGCTAATAGCATTTCCTTTTAATAATATAATCTAATAAAATGTACATAGTTGATTTATAGACATTGTTTTATTTTTTCAATCCCATTTCGTTTTAACTTGGTTTTCTCCCATTTCCCCCATTGACTCTTGGGGGTTTCCCTCTCAACTGGCTGGACTCCAAAACGACTTGAGCACGTTTCTTCCTCGGATTCGTGAGCTAAAGAAGTGAAAGGTTTCCCGTTCAAGGATTCTCATTTGGCCTTTGGCTTATCATTAGACCAAGAGCACAGATGGTTTTGCATCTTTAATTGGAATTAAATTGGATTCTTTCCCATTTTATGAATAATTGAAGTGGGCCAAGCAACTTAACCGATGAGGCCCGCCCTCTATCAATTTCAATTATATAATAATCATTTCCGTCTGGCGGCGCCGGTTGCGAACACTTTCCCGTCGAATTTCCCGGGGAGCGCGTGTCAGTCAATCATAACTGCCAAGGCTCGATGTGACGCAAGGCCTAGAGATGGGAGCGTGTTTGCTGGGGAAGGTGGTTTTTGATAAGACCAAACTTGCGATGGTTTTGGTAAGTTGTTTTTAAGAAAATGTTGAGTAAATTATGTGTCTGCTTCGGCACAAAAAAAGGATCTAGCCTTAAGTTTTGAGATATGTTTGTTATTTATTTAAATGAATAATGATTTAAATCTAACCTAATATAATTTTCCTTAATATTACAAATCTAATACAGAAGTCACTGAGTTTTATCAATACCTTGAACGGGAACTGTAATTATTTAATTACTTTTTTTTAGTGCCATGAAAGTTAAGCTTATTTCCACACTGTCATCTCTAGGATATCGAGCTCTGCCAATCTTATCAACGGAAGCTGCTGGCATTTGCTGCAAGTTCATGCCAATTAAGGCTAATCAAATTATTTATAATGCTTAACCTAATTTCTCCTAGACGAACGTCAGTCCTTGCAGTCCCCTCCCACCCCCCACATCGACGTCCTGCCATCACACGACTCCTTTATGTAACTCAATAAAAAGTGCGCTCAATACGCAAGCGAGAGGGAAAGGAGAAAGCCCAACACTTTCGCTACTTGATGCCGCCTTTTTCCCAACTTTTGCAATAACCACTTAAAATTCACTCAGCTGTGAATTATGCTCACGACGCAAAGTGTTGTTCTTGTTCCACGGCGAGTCTGCTGGGAGGTGAATGGAACACAGGGGCGGAGCCTTAAGGGGATCCTTACGTCTAGAAACTACATATTAGAAAATACAATTATAATGGCGCCAATATACTTAAGTTGGTAGTTATGAATTTATAAAGAATTTAAATATTAACTAACATTTTTTATAGTAAAGAAAAATATATATATTTGCACTTATTTCTTATTTTAACAAATAACTTAATCTGTATCATTTTAAGCAACTTGAAAATTGATGAATATTTTTGTAAATGATATGGCTTTTTAATTCCACGTTTTTGTAAATCAAATTACAGTTTGTGCTTTTTGATCCTTACCTACAAAGTCCCTAGTAGCTACGCCTCTGGCCGAGAGGGTCCTTGTGATAGAACTCAGTGGCAGTGGCTGCCATGAATGGACCCATGTGACGCTGATGGTGGGCGTGGCCTGGCCTCGTTATTGGGCGTCGATTTTAATTTGCCCCCGATGCGGCTCCAGTCGAGTGTGTGACTTTTGGCCGCCCAACGGATGTCGGGGAATTTAAGCGATTGATTCTTTAAATGCAGGACCCTCTCAGTCGGAAAATGTAGCTATGATAAAAAAAAATTTAAAAAATGTATAATAAAACCAAGTAGGAAAGGCTTACTTCGGGCGGAGCCGAAGTTTATATACCATAGCAGATAATTTGTTACGATTTTGATAAAAAAAATAACATGTATAATGTAAAATGTATGCAAAATGTAAAATTCATATATAAAATATTAATTTAGACCGATCTTTCCTACGGCAGCTATATGGTATATAAGTCTGATTTCTAGGAGGTGGCTATAATTGTATTATAAAAGCACAAATAAAGTTTCGTTGGAATATCTTGAAAAATAGCGAAAATATGCCAATTTTTCCATTTTGTTTCTATGGCAGCTATATGATATAGTCGTCCGATCCGGCCCGTTCCGACATATATAGCAGTGAGAGTATATAGAAGACTATATGCAAAGTTTTATTCAAAAAAAAATTTCATTAAATGAGAGACTAGTTTGCGTAGAAACAAACGGACGGACAGACGGACAAGGCTAGATCGACTGGGAGTTTGATGCTGATCAAGAATATCTATACTTTATAGGGTCGGAAATGACTCCTTCACTGCGTTGCAAACTTCTAACTAAAGTTATAATACTCTGCAAGGTTATAAAAACCAAAATATTAGTCCTAAATCGGTCAACCTTTGCTTCTAACAACTCGCCATGGGAACGTAAATATTTTTTACTTTAAGTTATAAACATAACGTACAAAAGGAAGAAAAGACGGTCTAAAAAAGATGTATTGAAAAATGAAGGAATCTTGTTCAAAATCGAGACGTAAAAAAAGGTGTTCAGCCACAATTTGCATATGATTAAAGCCCCTTTTTATAAGACAGGAAAAGATGACCGAGACAATTATGTATCTTGGTCGTAGTTTTTATTGACCGTCAGGTTGCATTGTTTATTGATTGACTTGACCCCGACGACTGCCCGCCTCCACAGCTTCCACACTTCTTCTTGGTCTTCTCGTGCCTGCCGTGCGTATTGGGCTTTGGCGCCGACGAATCGAATGATTTGTTGCCAAAGCCGCCGCCACGTCCACCTCCAATGCCACCAAAGGATCGTTGATCGCCAATTTCCTTCTAGTTGCTCTCCCAGTTGCTGCGATCTTACTTCTTGGGAGTGGCCTCATCCGCATCGCCGCCACTAAACTTGCGCTTTTGGCCGCCATTGGCCACTGGCTGGGGCTTGACCTCGCCGTGCTCTAGCTCAGAGTCACTGCTGTCTCCTCAAGCAGCGAGGACAGCGACTCCGAGGTGGAGCAGAAGCAGCCAGTGGCCAAGGCAGCCCCAGCTAAGGCAGCACCCGCCAAAAGGGCCGATTCCTCGAACGAGGAAAGTGACAGTTCCGAGGAAGAAAAAAAACCCGCGGCAAAGGCAACTCCGGCTAAGACTGCTCCTGCCAAGAAGGCGGATTCCAGCAGCGAAGACAGCAGCTCCGAGGAGTCATCGGAATCACTGTCTTCGCTCGAGGACTCTGCCTTCTGGGCCGGCGCTGCCTTAGCCGGAGCCTTGGCGGCGGGCTTTGCCTCCTCCTCCTCCTCCTCGGAGCTGCTGTTTTCGCTGCTGGAATCCACCTTTTTGGCACGAGCAGCCTTAGCCGGAGTGGCCTTTTGCCACGGTTTTCTTTTCTTCCTCGGAACTTTCACTCTCCTCGCTTGGGGTATCGGCCTTTTTGGCGGGCGCTGCCTTAGCTTGAGCTGCCTTGGCCACTGGCTTCTTCGGCTCCACCTCGGAGTCGCGGTCCTCGCTTGAGGAGGCAGTCTTCTTGGCGGCGACCTTGCCGTTTGTCACTGGAGCCGCTTGATCAGGCTTGATGGCCGGAATCTTTGTGGGGCTGTACGTCTGGAAGAACATAAAAAGATCAGCGATAGTCGGTGTGGTCTTGCCGAGAGTGGGCACCTTCGTCTTCTGCTGGTAGACCTTCGCCCGATTCTTGTCCACGGACAGCAGATGCTGCAGGATGATGCCATGGGACAATTTCGCTTCCTCCGTCATGTTCTCTCTCTTATTTTCTGTACTTTCTTTTATTTTTTTTTTCTTTCCGTAATCAAATCTGAGCCGTTTCACACCAAAAAAAAGTATGCTTGATTTTGCTTAATTTTGTCAACTGAACTTTTATAATCTGCTTTGCTTTAGAGAAGAGACAAACTTATGTGTGAAATATATTCCTTTCAGGCTTCAATTTGACTCGCCTACTGCGACGCAAAATTATTGATAATATAACTCATATTTTCTGTTATTACGCTTGTCAGTATTTTCGTCATCGAAGTGCAATCGATAAAAGGGATGCCAAAGTGTTTACCGTAAGCCGCATCCACTTCCACGTCCAAAAACAGCTGTTGACTGGTTGAGGATGCAGTCAATATTATTTTTTGAGTTTAATTGCAGAGCAGCATTAACAAAAAACCTAACAAAGATTAAAAACACTCTGAATTTTAAGTGTTCCGACATATATGTATATTGCTAGCAAAAGATATAAGACTATCCTGAAAGTTTCAGCCCGATAGCTCAAAAACTGAGAGACTAGTTTGCATATTAACCGACAGACAGACAGACGGACATGGCTGGTGATGCTGATCAAGAATATATATACTTTATAGGGTCAAAGGTGACTCCTTCACTGCGTTGCAAATATCATGGCAAAACTATAATACCCTCTGCAAGGGTATAATGTGCAAAAATAACATAAATGTAGGAATACAACGCACCGCCAAATTAAAATGACAGCTATTTGAACACAATATATTATGCAAAGTGAAACATTAATATTTACCTTTAAAATGAAATTATAAAAAATATATATAACATCTTGTAATGTCAAATTTAATCGTAAAGTGTTTATTTTAATAAAATTATGTTTTATATATAATCAAACTATTTCTACTACTACTTAATGCAAATGCTATTGTACCATTTTTAAACCTTATATATCTGTGAAAACCTATCTCAATTAACCATCCAAACTTGCTTAAAACTTGCCAAAATGAGAAATCTTATTAGCTAGCCATTTATAAGTGCCTCAGCTGCTGGCAACTTAATTTGTCAACTCAACTGTAATTTATCTGTCTCACTCCTTGACTCAGACACAATGCCTTATTCATCCGCTTGCGACTCATTCATTATTGTAATTTATTTGCAGCTGAAAAATGCCAAATATTTATTTAATTTTCGAGTATTCTTCAATTTATTTGTTTGCACAGCAACGAATCTCAGACAGAGCCCACTCCACCATCCTCACCCAGCCCTGCTCCCCCATTCTTCCTGGTTGAGTGACATTTGGCAAGGCATATCGATTGCGATTAGTAGAAAATTTTCAATTTTCCTTGGCAGAAATGTCAGACTAGCGACGCAGCCTCAAGCTGTACATACAAATATAGAAAAGAACAAAGAAATGGAGCAACACCACCCCAAAAAAAAAAACAGGAAAATCCCGGAAAAACAAACTTTTGGTTTTGCGCTTCTGGCGATGTTGACACCCGATGGCGGCTTTTTCCCTTATCCCCTCTATTTTTCACTCCACCCCGCACTTCATGGCAATTTGCCTTCTTGGTGTAACCGCTGTGAAAATATTGTGTGGCATTATCGACACGGCACAGTGGTTCAAGCATGGGAAAACATGGAAAATATAATTTTATTTTGGACTTAGAGTATATCTTTGTAATTAATATGTATTTAGCAAGTCTAACTAATATTGGTGGCCAATACACTTTAGCAGTATAAATATTAATATTAACCATATTCGATATTTTTGATAATTTAAATCGAAATATTGGAAATATCGATATAATATACAAACAAAAATTTGGGATCAACTTTTTGTTTTGAATTTTCTTCTGCATTTTTGGTTTTCATCCAAGTTTAAGAAAATTAAATGGATAATAAAATGGGGTTTCTTTTAAAATTTATCGGTTTCTTCAAGGAAACAAAGAAACTGTACATATATATTTCTTAGTAATTTCTTAAATTTGCACATTTTTCAGATATTTCATTAAAACTGGTTGAAAATAATACAAAATGTAGAAACATTTCTCAAATATTTCCTTGAAACTTCTACTATTTTCGCATATTGCAATATGGTCCAGAATATCGATATTGAGGAAAATAATCTAAAATAAAAAAAATCGAGATTTAGACAGTTTGTGTAAAAAAATCTATATAACACAAAGTTTAATTTTTTTTCATACCCATTTAATTGTTTATAAATTAGCTTTCAAAGTTAAAAATAATCATTTTTAAGAAAGTCTAGTTTG
>JAEIIU010055626.1:0-53401 GCA_018874675.1 Drosophila baimaii | reverse complement strand
TGACTCCTTCACTGCGTTGCAAACATCATGGCAAAACTATAATACCCTCTGCAAGGGTATAAAAATAGGTAAAAGATAACAATTATTGAGCTAAGCAGGGATGAAATATTATCTATAATATATTTATTCTTAAGTTCGTGTTTAGTTATTTAAATATAAATGACAAACCTGAAACCTGGAACTCCCTTAAGCGTTGTAATCATTTTTTAAACAGAAAGAAAATAAGTCAAAAAGTTTTCGCTACATAAATTAATTCAAATATTTACTTTATCTTATTATTTATTTTATTTTTTACTGTACCTGCTAACAAGCTCTCTTAGGCGACCAGTTTTTTGGTCACCAAATTTGACAAGATTTGCCAATTTTTGTGAATTATTTGAATTTATGAATTATGAATCTATTGGGTAACTTAGCTAACAAGTTTGTCCACTCCCCATTGCAGAGTTGCCCCAGCCACCAGCCACCCAAGACGCGCGATACTGGTCCAGATCCCCCGCCCCCCACAAAACCGATCCCTAACCAGATCGATGTGGCCGGAGACGACCGACTGAGGTTCGCCAGCGACGGAAGAAAATGGCGGACACTTACCAGGATGCCAGCAGCACGATGCGCCCGGTGTTTCCCAACTCGCGGCTAGGCTCCTTGGCAGGTGCATCCTTGGGCGGCCTGGGCATAGAGAGTCAGCTGCCGGGACCGCCGGATGGGGAGGCCGTAAGCACCACCGCTGCCTCTTTAGCTGCTGCAGACGCCGCCGCTTCTGCTGGCTACAATCCGCTGGACGATGACCAGTGGTGGGCCAATGCCATCGAGGTGGACACCTTCGACTCACCGCTGGCCTTCGATGCCAGCGAGAATGGACTGTGGAACGGGCATTTTGTACCGCCGCCGCCCCGACCGCCGTTCCTGGATGAAAGCGTCGCCGCCGACGGCCTGACCACCTGTGATCTGTGCACGTGGGCCTGGCAGCGGAATGCCTACTCCCTGGACGGATCCATTGGTGAGTCCACCCATGAGTCCCTTATATAGGAGGATATTTATCCCTTTCACCCCCCACGCCCTGCTCCTTGGCTTTTTCAATTAAAAGTCTCTGGCAAGACAATAATCTGGCGGCCGTGCATCGATCGCTGATATCAATTTATCAAACTGATGTTGGGCGTGCGTGGCTCGATTGCTTTTCGGCAAGCGAGAGAAAGAGCGACTCCTCCTTCGCTAAGTTTTACACGGCAAAAATAATTAGTTGTCTAATAGGAAGCCTTGAAAAAATATATATGAAAAATCTGTTAAGTTCTGCCCCCTCAACGACGCTCTAAAGAATTTTAAATTTATCTTTAGTTCCCTTTAAAATTAATGGTATTTTAAATAAATATTCCCAACTGAATCTCGTCTCAACTTGGTGGTATCCAAGCTGAATATTTAATAAGAAAGCAATCTATTTAATATTATATTTAATGCTTACAATTTTTTATAGAGAAGGTTATCCATTTACTTGTTTTTTAGATTTTCTAGGCTCTTTATTTTTATAATTTTCTTCCAGTGCCCCTTGCGTTTGCAAATTTAATTTGTGCACATAACTCTTTGTGGCAGCTTTTGGTTTAGGCGTTGTTTCGCCAAACTTCCAAACCCCGAACCCAAACCCAAACCCAAGCCCAAGATCCAGGGATCCACCGAACACGGGGCACTATCGCCCCGGCACATCGCCAGTCATTTGTCTCTGCGCTTGTAAAAGCTGAGATACAGATACAGTTGAGGGAAAAAGGGGGCCCCGACTTACATAGATGCGGAAAAGTTTATGAAAATATGAAGCAGTGGGCGTGGTGGCGCGGCAGGCTCCGAAGATGGGATAGATAGGCTGGAGCCAGGCTGGAGGAGCTCTTTAATTTATCCGGGAGAACAAATGAAGCCCATCCGCGAAGGGTGAACCCGAGCTCGATCAGGGCAACGGATATTCGGGGAAAATGTAGTCCCAAATTAAAACTCCGCCAGCTCTCATTAAAATCTAGCTTTCATTTGTGGCAAATGCAAATCGTTGCCCCGTTGAGGGAGAACCTGTTGGCACTCACCCCATAACCCAAATACTACTCGTAATAACACAAAGCGAATGCCAAATGACCGTTGTATATACACAGAAAGAAAATTTTATTTATTTAGGAGGGAAATATACCAAAGAAAAATTTAATATAAAATGTCTAGAACAGTTAGAGCTGTGAAAAATGTGAATTTCTTGACGGGAAGACCATTTTTTTATTTATTTCCATAAATAAATTGAGAAAAATATTTCAAAATAAGAAAGAGTAAGATGAATAATGTAATATATTAGTTTTCCTTCTTAAATTTCTTGAATTACATATTTTAAGATATTTATTAAAATTTGAGGGTTATTTAAATCCTTTTTTAAGAAATTTTAAACAACTTCAATTTATAGTTAGCCAGTTCCAACCTCCACTTCATTTAGATAAATCTTTTTCTTAATTTAAAAAATATTTTTGTAATTTCTCAATACCTCTATATCTTTATAAAATTAATTCTTAAATACATCCTTTCATAATTAAGCATTTCCAACTGAAATAAATCAAATTTAAAGTCAATTTCTTGCCGTGTTCCTATATGGCCATCACTGTGGACTGTGGTATATGGCATGGCATTTAGCCGTTTGCCGTATTTGATTTCCAGGAATCGCTTTCAGGGCAAATTGAAGTCATTATACATAGTAAAAACGTTCGCAGCGTTGAGCCGAGGCTCAAAACGCAGCCTGCGATGGGTGCCCGGCGTTATTAGGCTAATTATAGAGCCGGACTCGAGCTCGAACTCGGACTCTTTCAGCATATGCATATATACAATATATACATATACCTATATATAAATGACTTTATTCATGCCGACGACGACGACGACGACTGGGCGACTGTTTGTCGCGCCGAATGTCTGGGATTTCCTGTGGCCCAAACGACGTGTCAACTAATTTGCAACACTCACCTGGACGTGGGGCAGCACCATTTCCATGGAAGTACCTGCGGCAGCCTTTGGCAAAAATATTATACTCTTTTTTTTACATTTTTTGGCGAAGGGATTAGGCTGAGAGTTGAGGCAGAAAAAAAATTTGACTAATGTCTTAATTTTGTGCTTAGGTGTTTGCTGCGGTTCGCTTCGGTTTTGGGAGTCCAGCCAGCGTGGCTTTTGCCATACGCTACACTAGAGATGGCCTAAATATGTATCGAGATATCGGTATTGTGTCGATAATAAACTGTACCTAAATAAATAAACTATACATTAATCGATAGTATATTTTATTTTTATTATAAATAACAATTTAATAACTGTAATTTATAATTTATTTATTTAGCATTATCTTAATTAAAACCCTTATCTATCGATAAAATCGATAAAACATCAAAGTAATTGTTGTCTTTTTAGATTTCATTATTGATATATTTTTAATACTATAATTTCAATAGGATATATTTATTTACTCAATATGTATATGCAATCATTATATCATCATGATATATATATTATATTCAACAACAATATCGAATTTATATCGAAGAGATCACTTTAATCGATATTTTTTATTTAAATTAGAAATTATATCTTATCGATATATTATATAATATTTTTGCCTCCCAATATACATCCCTATAATGCCTGAAATAGGCGGAAAAGTCGTGCCTGGACTGCAGCGAATGCCATTCACTTCGCTTCATCTCGTCGGTCCTCCAAATTGAGCTTTTGCATGTCGTGCCCCAAAGTCTTTGGGACTTTGCTTTGTTTCTGACTACGCTGTTTCCCGGGCTGTTGTTTCGGTTCTCTGCCGCAGAATTGACAGCTGAATAAAATGTTATTATATTTACACCATAATTTGCATGGCAATTAATCAAATGGCATGCAAAATTCGACATTCGGCCACGGAAAGGTAAAGGCAATCCCAGGCGACACATTTGCCTGGTGGTGGGTGCCGAGGTATTTCTGGGAATTGTTCTAACAAAAAAAGTTTCAAAGCGAAACAAAAAAAACATAAAAACAACCAAAAACAAAAATAAAACCGAAAAAGTTTCGACCCGCCTAAATGTCTTTATTAGGATTCCAGCTGGCTGAAAATGGTGCTCGTTAAGGTTGGTTAGAAATAAAGATGGTATGAGATATCTATATAAAAAAGGGAAGCCAAACGGGTATTCAGGAAATTCCTTAGTTAAAAATAAGCTTGATCATTATTTGTATGGCTTTTATAAGACATTTAGTTAAGTAACTAAATAAATGCCTATACATAATATTTTTAATTTTATTTCAAAGCTTAAGTTAAAGCCCTTTCCAACCCATTCATAATTTATTTTTAAATACTTTTAATTTGAGTTACAGATCTCATTAAACTGTGTCAATTATATAGATAGCAAAGCATTAATTATAATCATAAAATAGAATTACAAGCGGAAAACATTTATAGGCCAATAAAAATAAGGAAACAGTTTAGTTTCATGCCAATCTTAGGCTAAACCAGTTGGGGCTAACCTCTTTCCCTCTCATCGAAACCATTTCAATAATAGGATATACCCATTTTCATGGCACTTCCTGCCAACTTAAGCCAGTCGTTTCTCACATTTTTATGCTTTATTGCAGATTAAGTTAACCGCTTGATTATTTCAACAACATATTTTGTATAATTTATGCCCCACTTTATGCCTCCCGCCGCACCCATAACAACAACAACAACAGCAACCAAAAAAGGGAATAAAAGAATAAAGGGTAACAATTCTATATTCTGCAAATATTTACAGCAATTTGTGGCACAATAATAAAAATGAAAGGTCTCCGGACTGAAGCCAAACCAAAGACCCCAAAAAAGGACTCGTGTTTGACTTTGTGCGGCTGTTGAATAAATGTTTTATTGCAATAACAACGATATCAACAACAACATCAGGGGAACAATGAGAAAAGGCAGCCCGACAAAAGCAAAAAGAAGAAAAAAAAAACAGAAAAACATAAACAACAAATACAGCAGCTGTTGTATTTTGATACTTTTATTGTGGTGGTGGAAATAAATTCAAATAAATATATTTAAGTTGCTGACTTTGGCCTCAAGTGTTGGCCGTCCCTTTCTGGTCTATTAGAGCCATTGTCCTGGGCTACACCATAAATATTGAAGGACCCATAGACGAAAGCATTTATTGACAGGATTTATGCCATGCTCAACGCAATTCAGGAAAGTTATTTCCCTACAATAACAGGATTAGTGAAATATATATGAATTTTTTTAGGGAACTTGGAATGGAAGGAAGATGCTTTGGAACTTTGACTTATTTTCGAATATTACATTGGAAGAAAAAATCTATAAATATTTGAAAATCTAAAGAAATATTTGTTTATTTAATTAATAAAAGAAAAACAAACTATATCGGTTTAGATTATATTTAAAATTTCGAATATTACCCAGCTAATAAATGTTTTTTTGTCTCCAAAATCTCATTTATTTTATTACTGAAAATATTTTATTACTCTTACAGAAATCTACTAGAGAAGCCTTGGCATCTAGGAGTTCAAATATTTAAAATAGTTAACCTAAATGTAAAAATCTTTTTAAATCTCTTCTGCATAATCTCCAAGCAATCTGTCAGTTCTTAAGAAGAAAGAATAAAATGATGATGGATCATCTTATAAGTGGCGGAAACTCACTATGCTTATACCCTTAAGAAGAAAAAACAAAAAAAAAAGACTCCAACATTTTCCGCTTCGCCTGTGTTCACTGGCCATTGGCCATAGCTCGTTAACGCCAAGCTTTTGGCCAAATACATGACTAATCTAAAGATTATGAAATTTATGCAAAACCGCAAGAGACGTGATTCCAATTTTTTTTTTTTATGTATTTTTTTCGTTTCGGCATCTGCTGGGAGATATTCAAGCTGTAAGCGGAAATGAGTGAATTCCTCTGGTGTTTTTTATTTTCCCAACTTTTTGTGTGTTTGTGTGTGTGTGTGTATAGAACTCGTACTCGTCGTGGCTCTCACTCCCTGTCTTGGTTCCTTCTGTGTGCTCTGAGTCGTATAATTGTTGCAGCCAAACGCACTGTGGCCTGAAGCCATAAAAAGTAAACATAACACACACAAAATAGCAGCGGAGGAGCTGGACTGGAAGTGAGAAAACTTATTTGCTATATTCAGGGAATTTTCCATAATTTCTGCTTCGTTTATTGTTGGAGTTTTTCTTCTATTTATGGGGGGTTCTCATTGATTTCAAGGGTATATTAGGTTGTGTTTTCTCATAATTTTAATAAATATATTTGTGACATTAAAACTTAAAGAAATCGACCACAAATGGCTTTAAAAATAGTATTGCCCCAAAAAGTATGCAATTGTTTTTACCCAACCAACCTAAGGTATTCAATAGGCGACTCCCTAAACTATTTCCTTTATTCTCATTTGTTTTTTTGCCGTTTCTTTGCTTTTTTTGTGTGGTTTCCCTACCGCCAGCCAAATGCAAAATGTTAAAAAAGATAAACAAGAGACGGTCGGCAAAGAGATCGAAAAATTATTATTACTGCCAGTGCATCAGAATGATTATGATGGTACTGGCACCACCGTCTCCGCAATATTTCCATAATATTTTTAACTTTGTTTACATTTTGCATTTTTATTGTGGCGTCGTTCCTTCAATTTTTCAGTTTTTGCCCCGCTTTTGTTCCTTTTTTAATCAATTAGGGCGAGATACTTGCGTGGGGTAGAGTCCCGCGTCCCAGTCCCATTATCCACCAGCCCCCCTTCCGACAGCAGAAAAATGAGATCGTAGCCCCGAGAAACGTGCTGGACCACACACACACCACACACACAGTACACTATATTGTATATGGGGGCTAAAGATGCGGGCGCGCACACACAGCTAATAGAATTGCTGAAATGCTGATTAAAATAGTTTTCACTTTTTAATTACGATTTATGCGTTTAATTTCGCGCCACTGTCTGCGGCGTTTTGTTACTAATTATTTGTGAAACGATATCCGAGACTCCGCTCCTTCTTTTTTCGAGATCAAAAGACCCATCGCTTCTCTCTCTCGTGCAGAATCCAGACAAACATTGTCTCGTCGGCTGACGACAAACATCAAAGGAAACTGTAGACTCAGTTTTCCTGCCTCGAAACGTAAACAGTTTTCAAATGGTGTGAGGAGAGAAGGAAAATCACTCTTCACTTGCTTGGCGGTGAAAAATAAAAATTAAAAATCAATTTTTTTTACACTTCTCCCCCCCACACACACACACACACACTCTGTGCTCATTAGCAAGAGGGGGGAACTTACGAAATATTTTTTGCACCGAAGCGACAAATTCTGTCTGCGGACTTTGCCTTATTTTTAGTTTTACGAAAAATCTAATTTACTAATGAGCCGTGAGCATTCGAGAAATGCACATAAATTTCGCCTAATTGAAAATCCATGCGCGGATAATTATGTGCGTCAGTCAGCATTAAATTTTCGGTGGAAAAGGGCCCCGTGGGTGTTTCGGTTTTTGGGGGGGAAAATTTGTTTTGTGGCTCTGGGGAAATCCGGCGTTGAGTGGTCCCGAGGTCAGTGTGAGTGACGGGACAGGTTGGGAGTCGCTATGCCCGAAATTTAGGAGTCGAATGAGGACTGGGAATTTATTTACTGACCATTTAAAGATGCGCCCACTGTGAGATTCAGCAGAAACTCAATCAGCTTTTGGCCAAAAGGCTTCCAGTGAGATGCCAACTTTAATGGGACCCTGAAAATGCACAGTGGGGAAATTTATTTTAAACTTAAATAAAGGTTTTTTGCCAGTCTAATATAAAAATAAATTTATTTTAAAACTTAACCCCAGTTATTTTTTTATATTTCAAATTCTTGATAATTTTCCTTTAGAAAAAATGCATTAGATCATTCCTGAAATTCCTTTCATCAAACACTCAATTTTAAAACCTAAGAACCTTCGTTTTTAGATCAAAAAATCACACAAAACGTTTACAAATTTATTTTCTGTTAACCCATTTCCCCTGTGTATCCATCAAACCCACAAATGCAACGCTAAAACCTTCCACTTAATGCCTCCGAACACTTAACCCCCAACTGTCCATCAAGTTGGCGAAAATTAAATTAAAATGTACCCAAAGTCCGGGCCATTAAAGATCAGCGAGGCTGGCAATCAAAATAAATGATAAATTACAATAAAATGCAGCAGCAGCTTAAGGCTTTAACCGTTGCCCGGGGAAAACAATTTTCCCAAACACACACACACAGGTGTGTCAAGTGTGCAGTGGGAGTGCGAGACCCTGTCTCTATTCATTAAGGAAAAAGTGGGTATTTTCTGGTCGAAGATCATAAACATTTTTATGAACTGACAACGACGGCAACGACAACTCCTGTCCCCATACCCTTAAGGCTGTGTGTTTACTGTAACACCTAATGTTTGACTAATTTCAAATATGTTTTTACGACAGCCTACCTGGTCAGCCCTCTCAAAAAAAAATAAATAAATAAAAAAAAAACCAACAAAAAAAAGCCCAAGTTGTCCCGTTTTTTATGAGAGAATGTTGCCTGTTCTACTGTTTAAATTTTGATTAAGGCGATGGCGTGGCGGCGATATGCCTCATGTAACTGTTGACTTTTTTTGGGTCGTACTCCCCCCCGCCCTATATAGTGATCGTAGTATCATGATATCAGACCCAGGGCCTCTTACATTTTGCATTTGCATGGGCGAGCGATATGGATCAACGGAAAACACTAAAACGTCTCTGTCCCACTCTCGGGTCTTTTTTTTCTACATTTTTTACGATTTGCCCCTTGTTTGTTTAATTGTCTTTTACGTCGACATTTAAGGTTGACTTTCGTTTTATTATTTACGGAGTTGTGTCAACAGCTTTTTAGTATTTTTTACCCACGGAGATATATAGGTTGCACAGGAGATATTCTGTACTTGTTACAACGACGTAGGAATACTCTTGAATTGGAGGTTAGAGGAGTTGGAAGGGGTCTTGGGAGTTGGGTTTTACAATTTCTGGTAGCTTAAGTTTCTTTAAATATTTCCTGATAGTTTTAGATTACTATAATAAATTGTTTTGGAGAATCAAATAAAAAAGAAATATCTTTAACATGTTGGCGAATGAACTTAATTTTATTTAGCAATAAATTTCGAGTAAAAGATTAGGAAAATAATTATATATTAAATATATTTAAGATATTCCCTTCATAAACAGAATATTTACCTACTTTACCATATCCACTTCTAATTAATATTTTGGTCAAGCGAATATATCCCTAAGCCCCCATAAGAAACCATAAAAATCCAGCCCGTTTTCATCTTAAAACTCAATCCCTTTCAAAAACTATTAAAAGATTTTGGGAATATGTATATTCGAGATTAACCTAATGCGCCATATAAATAATCATCTAGGCGAACCAACATTTTCCATTTGTTGCGATCGAGTGGGCGTGTCCAAAGTAGAATTTTATGCATTTTCCTAAAAATAAAGAATCTTCTTGGCTTGGCTGAGCTCATAAATAAAACATAAGCCCCCTCCCCAAGGGGGGGGGACACATAAAAAATAAAAATATGTTCAACAATAATAAAATACGAAGAACCAAAAAAAAACAGCTTTCTGCACCAATTAACGTAGCTCAGGCATTTATGTGTCGCCGTTCCCTCCTGTTCCATTGCTGAATTTATATTCTGATTTGCGCTTCATTAAATCACAAATTTGAATTTGTTTATTTTGATTTCAATCATAAGCAAATGTTTTTGCTGGTTTCTCCCCCAAGACCGCCCCGCCGAAGTTGTCGGCCTAATTGACTTTGCCTATAAAGTTCGCGGAGGGGAAGATTTATATTTGCCGCAAAGTTTTTCCCTGGAAATGCAAAGAGGCAAATATACAAAACTAATTAAAATTCAACTTGGCAAAAAGTTTTCGCCTAAGCAATAAATATTGTAAAATATGTACTCTGACACGGCTCCACCCACCCACATCCGTTTCCCGGGAAATGGCGGCGCATTCCTTGGGTTTCCCATGCGGTTCCATTTGTCATTCGAGTGCCAAAGTTTTTCTACTCCAAGCTGGAGATGGAGCCCAAGCTGGGAGCCTGAGCTGGAGAGCTGGAGCTGAAAGCTCAGCGGCGTTGGCAACTGGGAAAAGAAGTGCCATTGATAGGTTCCATTAGAAAATGTTGCCAAATGTTGCCAGGGGAAAAGTCTCAAGGAAAAGTTGGGGCTCTTTGGGAAACTTAACCTCTGGAATAAAGGAGTGCAATTAATCAGTTCGTGGGGGCCATAGAAACTAATGAGAAGTACACGTGGGAAAGAATTTTGGGCAGACAACTTGCCTGGTAATTTATTTACTTAATATATGTATATTTTAATATTCTTGGGCATTTATTTTATTTTAATTAATAATTAAAGCTTTATAAATTAAACAGAATATAGTTCTTAACCTTGAGTTAAGTGCCTATTATTTAATAAGAAAGGTACCTATTCTATTTATTTAGTAGTGTCTTCTAGTTCTTTTTTTAGAATTAAATGCTTATTCCAAATTCCCCTTTAAAAACGTTGTTTATTTAATTTTTTAAAAGGTTCGATATTTTTAAATAATACTAATTAATTCTTGATTCATATTTTTACATTATGTTAAATTAATTGAACAATTCTCTTTAAAGAAAGTCCAGTTATACTCGTATATTAATATTTTCATAGCCCTTCAGTAAAGCTTAACATTAATTTCAATACATTTTCTATAAAATAAGATAGGGATGTGGCTTTTACTATTTTTAATTTATTTTTCACCTTGAATTCATTGCTAATTTCCCCAAACTATTATTCTCTCAGTGCGTGTAAGCCAAAAAGTCGTTAAAAGTAAGCATTAAGTTTGATAAATTGCTTCTCATTTGAATTTGAACTGCAGAGTTTCGACACCAAGGGGATCCAATATCATTAAACAATTAAAATCCATGCCCATGAATCTTGTTATTTCCAAAACCGAAAAAGAGCAAGGGAAAATCGAGAACTCATTTTCAAGAAGCGACAACAAAACACCTGAGAGTTACACAAACAGAGACGAGAGACATTTATCACGCGGCACTAAAAGTCAACTCACAGGAACTGGAACTTTATTTACCTGTCTAGCCACGGGCGTTACCTGAGAGCAAAAAAAAAAGGACAGACAGCCCCGAAAAAGAGAAGGTGAAATGTTTGTGTGATAAACCTAATGAGCAAAGGGCAGTTTGGGAAACTGTAGATAACGATCGAAGAAACGTTTGCCTTTAGGAGACCGAAGACTGGAACCCAAAAAAACCACCTGAAAATCGTGTGCCGTGTGGCATATAAAACTGTTGTCACTTCCACATGCTGCTCTGCTGCCTGCCATGACATTTAAATATTTCAATTTGGGATACTGCGCGGATCGAATCGTATAGGAATGCCTAAAAGGTTTCCTATTTCGGGAGAAATTCCCCCCTTCCCGCCCAGCCACGCCGCAGGGAGAAAGATATAAAATTCAATTAAGACATTTCAACATTAAATGAGCCGCTAAAAGAGTGAAGATACAAATGAAGTGGCCCAGTGAAATATCTAAGAAATATGCATGAGAGATTCCTGGGCGCATAATTCTGCTTCTAAATAATTACATGAATGTTTAGTAGATAATTTGTTGGCATTGTTATGCAAATTCCCGAGGAACGAAGGGCTGCAGCCATAATTGAGACATTTGATTGTATGGAAATCCCATATCCAGAAGATACTTTCGCATTTTAAATGAGAGAATTAAGAATGCCGCCGCCATGGCCTCACCTTTGGCTTCTCCTTATTAATAATGATAACTCTTATGTAGATTTTATGTATGCCTCTCAGTCTCGCAGTCGGCTTTATTTTATTTCTTTCTGTATCTGTATCTGTTTTTTTTTTTTTTTTAGTTTCTGTCGGTTAGTTTGACAAATGGCGGTGGTCGAAAAAATTCCCTGGTGTCTCTGTTTAATTTGCCTTGGCTCCTCAGCTCTCTGCCGTGGCTGATCGCTATCGAGTCGGGTAATGCCTAATTTATGTGGCAACTCTGGTCGGTTTTAATTTATGCTCCAAAAGCCTGCTTATATAACTCTCTTTTCTGGTGTGCCACAAGCGTGTTAATGCACTAATTGTTTTCGGCAATTAATCAATGTTTATGTGGGAGAAAAGTCGGGCGTCTCTCTCGTGTCGCAAACAAATAAATAATAATTTACGTTGACATTACATTAATCCAAATGCAATGTCTAGGCCAGAAACAGAAACAGAGCAGGAGAGACAATTCTTCACCCCGCCGGCTGGCCCCCAGTTTTGGGAAATTGAATTTTCCTGCTCTTTTGCATAATTGAATTTACTCCCGGGCCCCGGTCCGTTTCTCTCTCTCTCTCTCTCTTTCGTGACAGTCAACAGATTTTGGCTTTTACTTGCCAAGTCAAAGTCATTTAATGGCATTATGCCAATATATATCTGCATTGGGTGCCAAGACAGCATTTGCCTGCCCCAAAACCCAAAAAAGAAATGTAACAAACAGATGGAAAAAATGGGAGTAATCAAGACTGGCGGTGGAGGGAAAAAAAAGACAAAACTTGGCAGACAGTTTGCTGGCAGATTTTTAAGTGAAAAGTTTTCGGGGTCCACAGGGGTTTATCCCTAGGGGATATAGTTAATTTTAAGTCGAAGATGAAGGAATATTGATTTTAATTTAGCTTAGATTTGAGTATTTTTAATTAGTTATATAAGATGGAGCAGATTTTTCTATTAAAAATTATATTAGATAATTATTTTGTGGTTATTTTAAGCGAACCTTCATCTAGATTGAATTTAATATTATAATTTATAGTTTGAACCATTTTTTAGTTGCTTATTTATTATTTTTGAGCTTAAAATAGATTTGTTTTCAATATTTAATATATATTTATTATATTTAAACAAAAACAAGCAAGTAAACTCTTTGTATTTCACCTTGTTCTATACATAAAACCCTTCAAGTCGAAGAAACTAAGCCTTTAAATATCAATAACTCTAAATATATCCCCCAACACAAAGATAACTTTCCACCCTTTTAAACCAAACAAATATTCCACCACAAAAACAATAGTTATAGTTATTATTTCCGTGTCAAACAAATGTTTTAAAAAAACACCCCCGCAATCGAGTAAAAAAAGACTTCCTTGTGCAGTTCACTAAATTACCAAACAAAACCACTTGCCACTGCGGTAAAATTAAGTCATTAAACCCTAAAGAAAAAAAACACAGAAATAGCGCTGAAAAAACTCTGAATAAACAATGGCTAATGATGGCCACAGTAGCCAGTTTCTCTCACCTGCCAAAAAAAAAAAACAAACAAACTGAAAAAAAGACAAGAGAAAAAAGGTAATTTTCAAACAGGGTAGCAACTGGAGTATCGTGTGGTATTGACCACAAATTAACAGTTGTAACATGGGCCTCATGGATGCAAAAGAAAGAAAAAAAATGAAAATGTTACCTGCAGTGCGTAATTACGGTGCACATTACAAACACACACGGGGATACACATTTGCACTTAATTGTGGCGCTTAATTAGACCGAAAAGGTGCAGAAACCGAGGCAGTGGCAGAGAGAAGACTCCTGTGTGGAACTCAAAACCCAGACAATGGCCCAAAGCGCTGCTGCCGATGATGAGTGTCGAGTTGTGTTTGAAGAGTGAGTGCGTTTCCACATGCAATTCCAATTCAAATGTATTTACATGACATCCCCATCTCTGGGACAACTCAATTTCGCTTAATTGTTTGTACACGTAATTGTTGGCCAAAAGGATTCAACATTGCTGCCTGCCGCTAATGATCCTTTTTGTGCGGGGCTCTCCCCCGAATCCCTCTCTCACTTAAGTTTCGACTTTAAGAAGCGAAAATTCACCCAAATTGCATGTGAAATTCCTGGGAGTTCAACTTCTGTCGAGAATTTTCGGCATATGTCGCATCTCTTGCGTTTCATTCGCAATCCGCATTCGCATTTCGTATCTGTATCTTGTATCTGGTGGCGCCGCCGCTGGGGGTCCTGTCGATCCCCCACAAGCCCCCCGTCAGTCGCGCTTCTCCTGCAAAGTTTGCTGTCTCTGCGCCTGCGCATTCAGTTTAATTTTTATTTCATTTTCGCTGACAATTTGCAGCCGCTGACCGAAAAGGAAGTACAGTCAGAGAAAAAGTGTAGTAGAAAGCAAACTGAACTTAAAAAATATATATTTTAAATATTTCAGAATTTTAAAAAAGATTAAAAAGAGGTGTCTTCTGGTGAAACTGCTGCTTTCATTGAGTTTTTTTAATACAAAAATGAAAAATATAACAAAAATATATGACTAATTAGTTTCCCCATTATATTGCTTTGAAATAACTATAATTTCTTCTTCAAAATGTATATAAAAATATTTATTAAAAGAGAGAACATATTTTATTTAGTTTGCTTTAAATAAAATACAATGTTGAGGCTATTTTTCTGCCAGTGCATTTTTATTTAACGACTTTCGGCCCGAACGCATGTTGCACTTTGCTGTTGTTGCTGTTGTTCATTTGATTATCGCCACTGTCGCCATGTAATTTATTATATTGGCTTAACCGAGTATCCCCAAACCTGCCCCTCTTTTTTATGGCTTTAACCTTTGGGCAACCGCCGCGTTGCTGACATTATTTAATTTGTCATTTAATTTTCGTGCGCTCTTCTTTTTTTTGGCGAGCGCTGTATTTTTGTGTATTTTTCGGCCATATGTTCTCGAGAATATATGTATGTATGAGAATGTTGTGTAAGGGAATATCTGTATATATATATGTGTATCTGAATACGCAATGACAGATATATGAGCTTCCGCGAAAGGTGATGTGTATTTGACTTTTGGCCCACAGATGTTATTTCTTGGCAAGGGAGTGGCCTCGCTTGAAGGGTTTATAATTGTTTAATCTTAGCTTTCTCTGAATAAATTTATGTTTAAATTGAAAAAAATTGATGTAAAGGTTATTTCTTTAAGAATTCCTATTATATTCTGGCTTAAATTAAATTTGTAATACTTGCTCTTAAGAAACTCCTTGTATTGGTGATTTTAAATTTCCTTTTATTCTGCATTTTATTAAAATAAACATTTAAATTCTACCCCTTCACATGCATTATAAAACTCCCACAATACGCGCTGCGAATTTTATAAAAATTTCATTAAGTAAACGCAATTGTTCACGGTTTTATAATCATCTCCCCCCCCCCAGCCCCGCCTGCTCAATTTATTATCTCGAATTTAATTTGAATCGCGGTATCGCCCACCGTCAGCGCTGCGAAAATGCCAATGCCAAAAAAGTCGCTAAATCATTTCTTAATTGCTCAATTTGAAAACAAATGCGACCATTTAATTTAATTGTGTGGACTGTTAATTGAGTCGTAGTCCGGGCCGCCGCCGATGCCTTTTTATTTCTGCACGAATGCAGTGGCAGCGGCAGCGGCCACGCCCCCCTTCAGCCCCGTTCGATATACGTTGTTAGATAATGCCTAGGGAAACTTGTTGTTGTTGTTGTTGTTGGGAGCCTGCCCCGTTTCATTTTCGGCATTTTTGGCCAGGCAATTAAATCCCAAAAAACCAAAAAAAAAAACAACCGCACACATACAGGCTTTGGAAATGAAAACTGCGACAGTTTTCGAGGCTCAAATGCTCAGCTGCAGTGCCTGTGGGCCGCCAATTTTAATGATTTACAGCAGTAGCTGCATTAGCGGTACACTGAGGGAAATATATGGTATTGTTTAAGGGATAAAGTATGTGAAAAAAATATTATAATATTTTTAAGCTTATTTATGTTAAAATAATAGGTATTGATAGGACAAATTTTGACAAATTTTGATAGGACAAATTTTGACAAATTTTCTCTTTGATTCTCAACAACTTCACACATTTTTTGTTAATAATATATTTTTAAAATTAATAATACCCATTAAAAAAAGTATCCAGATACATTTTAAAAGACATGTTTAAGTTCCAGTGATACCTAAAACATTTTAAAATCGAATTTATCTCCCAATAGTTACCTCAGATATTTTTTCCCTGTGCATCTGATTTAACTGGCTCTCCCACCGCCCGAGAGCAGGTGGGTTAGCGATGTCGAAATTTGCATATGGTATTATGCATTATGCGATAATGTGCAATAAATGTCGTGGAATCGGAATTATGTCGCTCTGGCTTTCGGCATTTGAGATACAAGCCTGTTAACTTGGCCGATAGTGGAAAGCGGAGCGGCGGCGGCGGAGGTGGTAGCCATAAATCTTGAGAGCACTTGGCCAAGGAAGGAGGCATCATCAATCATTGGCATGCAGATCGATTATTACAATTGCTGACAGACGGACACACAGACACAGTGAGTCGGCTGCGGCGGCGGCAGCGGTTGCATCTGCGGGCCCTCATTTGTATCTGATGGATGTATCTGCGGCAAGTTGGCAACCTCCTGCCGACTCGACTGACTGCAATTCCGCGGAAAAGCCCAGCAAGCACAGCTGCACAGAGAGAGGGACTCCTGCTCGTGTCAAGTCAAGTAAAAGTTCCAAGAAAACCCACTGGCCATGTTCTGTGCCCAAAAAAGTGAAGCATTACAGCAACTCTGCGCCTGCCATTGTCCGGCACGAAATTATTTTAATGAGTTGCCAATTAGGACAACCAGGCTGGGGCCACTGAAATAGATCAGTCAGCGAAAGAGGCTGCTAATAAATACCTGCAGCAAGTACCTGTGTACCCAATGTAGATTGCGTAGAGCGGTGAGCAGTGCGCACTGAACAGGTGTTCGGTGCCAGCGAGTGGCATAAATACTGGCCAGAGTGGATAAAAGGGTCCCCTGTTCTCGATGTCTTGGCTATTTACGAGTCTTTTGGGGAATTGCCTGCGGATCAGCCCCTGACATCAGCATCCGACAGGCGAGCAGGCAGTAGTAGTCCTTGGTGCAGAAATCAGTAGGGGAAGTGCCTTGAGCTGGAATGCAGATGCTGCATGCGATAGAGTTGGGAAAAATATATATGCAAATAACCAAAAGGTGACAGGATCACTACGAGATAATTACCAAAACTAAGGGGAATCTTCAAGATATATTATTAAAAATATGTATCATCTGTTAAATATATTTTTAATTCGATTTCTGTAATTTTTTCAAAAGAATATAGTTTGAAAATGTAATACTTCTCTTCCAACCAAAGGAAAACCTTTAAGTTTAACTATTTTGAAACTTGAAAGTTGTTAATATTTAATAGTAAACCTCTCAGCTTTTATAAAAAACACACAGCTCATGCGGAGCCCAGCAAAGTGCTTTATTTCTGGCTTCTCCCAAAGTCGTTACACAATTAACAAGTGGAGCAAACTCGTTATACTCATTTCATTTTTCTTTGGCTTTGTTTTTGCTTTTCTTTGTTTTTTTTTTGTTTCATAATTTTTTTCTTGGCTTCTTTTTTTTTGTTTAACACTTTCTGAGGCGCCGCTTATTAACGCGTTTCCTGGCTGGCCACGCCCACATCCTCAATTCGGGCGAAAATTGCTTTTCACTCGTTCCCATTCTGTTTGTTATTAATTACACAGTTTCCAAAGACCTTACGCACAGTTTCCAGTTTTCGAGCTTCTTCGCTTTTTTTTTTCTCTCTCTCTTTTTTTTTGGCCAATTGAATTATAACGAAGCGAAGACAATGAAAGGAAAAGAAAGGACTGGAGGGGGATTCACCAAAAAAGATGCCGCGGGTAAGGGTAACATAATGGCGTTTGCTTTCATTATAGCACCGGGCAAGCGAGCACCAAGCACCGGGCACCGGGCATAGCATAAATATTTAAGGAACTGACAATGAGATAACAAACGATGAAATTTATAAGCGCGAAAACGGGGTCAAAGGCGAAGGAGGCGCGAGCCAGGAGCCTGGAGAAGCACAAGGCAAATGTTGATAGTCCATTCATCAGTTAGCAGCGGCTAAATTACGTTCATTTTGGCCCATAACCCCACCTCTATTTGTTGTTGTTGTTGTTTGACTTTGGCCCTAAAAGAAGGAGAGTGAGTTGAATGAGTTACTGTGAAAATTCAAGATATAGCCAAAGGGTTCAAGGTAAATTATGAAGTAAATAAGGTACACGTACTCCTTTAGCTACCTGTTACTTTGCCCAATAAATTGTCAGAGAAGTTAATGGGAATTTAATTAAAAATAAACTGTACACAACTAAATTACGTCTATTTTGCATTTAGGAGCAATGTTTGGGCACTGAAAATATAAATTAAATTACTCTGACAAGTTTATTTAAAACTCTTTTTAATTATAGCTTCTTTTTAATGCTTTTGACATTTTATTTGACTTGATTTTTATCGAAGGAATACCTTAACTTATTGTACTTTCAGCAACTTTTCACTTAGCCCAATTTGACAGTAAAACTTCCGCTTTAAAAATTTAAATTACACTTAAAATTCATAATAAATTCGCAATAAAATATACAAATATCAGAAAAAGCTTTAATTTCTTACTGGTATTTTTCAGAAATGAAAGGATACTTCTACAACATTTGTAAGATTTAAGATAAATGCAAAAATTGACTTTTATCAAGAGTAAAGTTTAACGTAAAGGCTTCTAAATTCCCTAAATATAATTTTATTTATAGTAAAGCTTAACTTAAAGTCTTCATATTTCCGCGAAATTAATCTTAGCAAAGTATCTAAAATATTTGCAATTTAAAACACTCAATTTATAAAGTAATAAACCCAGTTAGAGAGTATTTCAATAACGACTTTTCTCACACTCCCCACCTCTACTTATTTCATCTTCAATTTCGCTTCGGCTTTTATCAAAAGGATATATGTATATAGTATGTACAGAGCGTGGAAAGGCTAAAGGCGCCCTGAAATATTTATATGCGTGTTGATTTCTGTTTGCTGAATTTGACCTTTTTTCCCCCTTGCGAGTGGCGATGGCCACTTGGAGATAGCGGTAGGCTAGGCGAAAAAGGGTCAAAAACGCAGCCGCTGCCGCATGTGTTGGCCAGGCCAAAAGTAGGAGGGAGGAGGGTTCAGGAAATACATACCACCACCTCGTTCACTCCCAATGCTCGCCTCATTTAACTGCGGCCATAA
Organism: Drosophila baimaii; assembly: GCA_018874675.1. Lineage (NCBI taxonomy): Eukaryota > Metazoa > Arthropoda > Insecta > Diptera > Drosophilidae > Drosophila > Drosophila baimaii. The sequence goes on along the minus strand of JAEIIU010055626.1, from coordinate 34,335 downwards.
ATATTCTAAATCACCAGCGGGGGCAGCGACTTTAACGGCTAGCTACGTCTGCCTCAAGTTGTTAAGATAATGAAGTTTGTAATTAATTTTGCATCGTTAAGTGCGTCGTACATACGTAAGTAAGTGAGCATTTAACAGACGTAACTCAGTTAAAATATATACAGTAAGTCCTGGATTTTCGAAAGCGACCTTAATAAGTTCCTTAGCTTTATAGCTAAAATAAAAACACCTACCAATACCTTGGGAAACAGCATAATGACAGCGGCTAAGTTTAAGCAATAACCAGCTGGCTTTCTTCGAGTAATTTTAAAGCCCCTCAAGGCATAAATAAAAATTCCTTCTTCTAAATTAGTTAATAAAAACCAAGTTATTTAACAATCGTTAATAAAAAAGAGTTAGAAGTTTATTCCTAGAAATACTCTCAATTAAAATTAATTTATTTAGTTATTAAAACCCGGACTATTACGGTTTTAATACATTTATTTATGGTTCTTTGATGGAGTGCCCTGCCCACTGTGTCTGTTATTTATGTACACATTATATACATATTTCATACTCTAGTACCTATTCATATTCATAACTTTTTATGAATTCATCATCTTTATCGCCATCGCGCCATAAAAATTGCATAATCATAAAAGTATTACATCCACCGTTGAGCTCGCCGATCATCTTGTTTTATTATGCCCATTACACACACACATGCCATGCCCTCAGATATATATATTATATATATTTATACTTAACAAACTGTTTTCATTAACTATTTTTGTTGTTGTGGTTTTCTCTGTTGCAGACACCGGCGGCGAACTTGGATGGGCATTCACCCTAATCATAGTTTCAATCATATCGGCTCTAATAGGTGCTATTGTAATGGTCATAGTTCTAAGATGTAGAAGGTGAGTTTATGAATATTCTATGAATTTATATACTTTAGTTAATAAATTAATATAGGTAAGGAAAATATCTGCAGAACTGCTACAATTGTATAAAAATATTTATGGAAAAAGTTGAAAAAATGGAATGCAATTTAAATAGAAAATGAATGAAAACTATTTCTAAACGTTTTTAAACGTTTTACCAATATATATTGCTGAAGATTTTTACAAGTCACAATCCTGAATTTTTAAAAATTATTTAATCACAAATGAATAATTAATAAGTGTTTATTTTCCATATATTAATCAAGGATCCCATAATTCACAATTAAAAAAAATATTCAATGGAAACCTAATTCCTTTTTTGGATTTCTAAATTATTATCGGTGTCATGGATCCTCATAAATGGCAATTTCCATAATAATTTTTGGACATTTCTCAAACATGTTCAATTGCCGACAATAAATTTGAATGCCTCTCTCTCTCTCTCCCCAGAGAGAGCTCATAAATTGACCATTCAAGATTAATTGGCCAAAACAGGCGACGAATAAATTAAAAAGGCAAATAAAAAATAAGTAAATGAAAATTACGAATAAACAGTCACATTTTGGCATTTAGCTAGAAAAATGCGGCAATTAGTCATGATAAAACACAACACAGCAATAAGTAAACACACTCACATGAGTCGAGTCTCTAGAGAGGAGCGCGAAAAGAGGACATTCAACTCTTAACCCCTTGACGACCCCAGCGATCCGTCATGCAGCGGCGACATTTACAACGGCCAGACAAATTGAATTTTTCTTCTCCCTTTTTTTTCGTATGCTGTTTTGTTAATAATAATACAGCGACTCCAGTCTCGTATTCGCGCGAATATCTGAGCTGTGGGATCTGTGTAACTATAAAGATTTACAATGCATTGCCCACACGGGCGGCACGACGCCCGGGCAACACCAGCAATTCAATTAAACGCCCACCAAAAAAAAAAATAAATAAATAAAACCTCTTAAGTGAGTCAACGGCCAGAGCCAAAAGAGCTGAGAGAATAGCGGCAAAGAGCAGAATAATCGATGCCGAAAACAAAGGAACATGAAATTGCTTTATTACTTAATTGCTCTTTCGGAAAAAAAAATCGAAACACAAGCCGAAACAGCCGTTTTGCCACAGGCGTTCCTATATGGCCAAAATCGTAGTTGAAGTTGAAGTCTCTTTCAAAAGGCCACCGAGAGTGGGTCACATACTTCCATCGAATACAGAGAGAAAATTAAATGGATTTAATTAGGCAGCATTTACTATAGTTTTTAAAGAGAAAATATCTATAATGGCATTAAAAAATGTTTACACAAAGACAAAGAAAAGTGAAAGAAAATAGTTTAAAATACATGACTTAAATAAATGTTACAGGGTCCCATTAAAAGTTAAATTCAGTATTTGTTAATTTTTAGAAGTATCCTTTCTATATTTTGATTGCTTTTATAGCCATAATAAATATTGGAAATAAATAATAGAAGGTTCCAGCATGATTAAAGGAAGTTTTCTATTTAAGAAATATTTTTCTATTATTTTTTATGCTTAGATTAACGTTTATACATGCTCTGAATAATCAAAAGAATAGTATTTCTTACTAAAACATTTAATCTCCTAAAATTTGTGGTCTAATTTCCATAATATATGTGAGAAATAAATGTTTGAAAGCTTCAGCTTGACGGGATAGGAGAGTAATAATATCTTTATGATTTTTGTAATGCTTAAATTAATTAATTAAAATGCCAAAAAAGTCTGAACTCACATAAACAATTAATCTACTTAAAGTCCTACTATATTTTACATTTTTGTTCTCGTGTAGATACTTTGTGAATACGCTCTTAAGTATTTCCCCAAGTTTCTCTATCTCAGAAATCTACTTTAAAGTTATATTTAAAGCTTGAATTAATTTATTAAAATACTCAGCAGTGTTCAAAATGTATTATTTCCCATTCAGAGTTGTAATTCCCAAAAAATCTTATTATAACCTCCATTTATTACCGTGTAGATATGCGATTCAAGTACATTTAAATGGCCATTTGATCGCAAGATGACTTGTTAAGGGTGCGGGGGCGGTACAGAACAACACACGCGAGTGCCAAATTAACAGAAATTTTTGTCCGATTCGATTGGATTCGGATTCGGATTTGGATTCGGTTGCGGTTGCCATTGCGCAGGCGCCGCCGCCGCCGCCGCTTGTTTATTCCGTAACAGCCGTGGGCTTCCACTTTTTTTGATATTTTGAAGTGGAAACGTTGGCCACATGTCGCGTCCAATTAAATTGTCATGTCGTCTTACTCGGCGGCATGTTTGCATAAAATTAATTCTGCAAATTATCCGCCCAAGCCCGCGAAAAGCAAACAAACTGCGAAATCCCAGAGACAGGAGTTTGTTGAATGGAGTTGTTCGGTTGGATGAATAAATTTATTTACTAACGGCAATAGAGAAACGAAAATAAACTTTCAAATAATTTGAAAGGATGTGCTTGCAGCGGAGACTCGTTAAAAAATTATATAATAAATCTTGCATTTAATTAGTATACATATGTTGAAGTTTTAAGGAAATGGTTACCTAATTATAACCATTTAATTATTTTCCTTTCCAATTAATTATTATTTAATTTCCTAACTTAATTCCTTGGCTTTAAGTTACAAAAATCTAACCAAAAAAACATGATACATTAGCTTTTGATTTTAATTAGACTAAAAGACAAACCCAACCCAGCTCTTTATAAATTTCCCAATAATATATGCACCTTTTCCAATGCGACAAGTTGTCTCAATCAAGTGGCCTGTCTGTCCCCTATTCTCACGCTTTTTGGACCAAATTTGATTTTGCATTAATCACCTGTGGACACCGCTCCCGCACCCCCCCTCTCACCTGTAATCGGGCCGAATGTCAGCCTTAGTCACTCATTTTGGGACTTGTTTTCGCAACCGTTTTTTCAATCTCAATGTCTGTGTGTCTGTGTGGAGCATGTCACGTCGTGGTCGGACGTGTTGGCTGCCAAATTAGCAGCAATTACATGTAATATCGGTTACACTTATTTGCATATTGATGCAATTCTCGATCTGGTCGTAATGGTGCTATAAATTTGCTTGGCACATGTCCCCACCACCGGAGTCACCAGAGTCACCAAGTCACCTGGCATTGGTTTCTGTTTTTGTTTTACCCTCGACTTGGATTTGTTTAGCTTGGGTGCTTAAGTCCTAAGTCTTATAAAGTGGCACCTGCCATTCGGATTTCGTGTGCTTTTCTGTTATTTTTTGACAATGTTTGCTCAACGTCTAGACGGGGTAATGTCTTTCGAATGGTCAGCGGTACAGCGGCGGCTGCGGCGGCTGGGGCGACTTGTCGGAAAAATTTCAAAGTGCCTTTGCCATAGAGGCTTGTTGTTGACACCTGGCTAGCTCTGGGGAACAACGGTCGTGTGGTGTTTGGTTAATTTTGTAATTATTTTAAATAGTCTTTATGTTTTAATATTCTTTTTAGACATTTAGCTAGCTTAGAAACGCCATTAAGTGGATTTTGGAGAATTATTAGAGTTAGATTTGCTTTTAAAATATTTAGTTTAAATAGATTTTAATTTTTTATATTATTTTGTGTCACCTAGGCTTGGAGTAGCAGCTGTGTGCATTTTAAAAAATTATTTTTGTTGAATTTTGCTTATTTTATAATTATTTTAAATAGTTTTAATAGTTTAATACTAGTTTTTCGCACTTGTGTAGATCAGAGAAGTAATTGTGTGGATTTGGGGAAATAAGGAGAGTTGGTTTTGTTTATTTAATAATTATTTAAACTAATTTTAAGAAACCTAAAGGCAAACAGCTTTATTTGAATTTATAATTAAATGTTTGAAGGTCCAGTAAGCTCTCTTTAACTTATATAAACTCTGAAAGATTTTTTATTTTAATTTTAATTGCAAGGCTATCAATTTTGTAGTTTTAACTAACATTTTCCAAGCTTTATTTTAATTTAAAGTTAATCAAATAATTAACTCAATTTCAAAAACAAATCTATCCCCTAAACAATTCACATTTTCCAGTTAATACAATTTAATGCCAAGCTCAAACAACTTTCATTCCGGATTAATCCACTATAAATTACTAAACATTACCTGTAATTATGAATATTAACCTTTAATGATAGCTCTGACCCTTTTAATTCAATCTCTGCACCTTTCCCATATCGGAGTTTGAGTTTTCGTAACTCCAAGGCCTGGGCTCCTTTTAAAGCCATTTTTAGTTGGTCAAAACAAAAGTCAAGTTTAAATCGCTTAATGCATTTAAGACACAAAAAGGCGTGTTCAATTAGCATGCAAAAAACCCGATCAACTCTATAAAAGTGTAACACAGCTACAAAAAAAAAACTGAAATCGAAAAGCTACGAGCTACAAGCGCAGAAAATTGAACATAACGCGGCGGCAGCGGCGGCGGTAACGATGGAAAATCGTAGGAAAATACGATGAAAAACCAACGGGCTGGGTGAATTAGCGCAGAGCCAAGGCCCCCGAAGACAGCGTCGACTGCTTGTTCAATTTAATTGAATTGAGGAGAACAAAAACTACAACTGAAACTAAAACCAAACCAAAACTGATAGAAAAAAGCAAGCACACTCTGGCAGTTGGGGCTCGAGTTGAGTTAACATTATAATCGATCAAGGCAAAGCGAGGGGAAAATTCAGCGCATGCCGCAGTGCACTCAATCAAATCGGACAGACGGTTAATTGATACGCACAGATCGAATGGATATATACATACAGAAATCGAGAGGTGCACACACGAGTGTATATGGCCATTTAGGCCCCAGGTTCGTGCCGTTGCATCTGACCCAGAAAAGCGCAAATATGTGTGTGGCTGAAAATGGGAAAAACTGCTCCAGAAAAACGGCCAAAGAAAGCTGCGGCTAAACACCTGCCAATTTGTAGTTTCAGGCTTAAATCACTCAGGCCCAAGTTAGATAGTTTTCTAGCCAAGAAATAAATATATCTTCTCCACGCTTTGTTTGTTTCTTAATCTTATCGCTGCGATTGGTGATATTTTCCACCTGACCACGGCTGGATAATGCAATTTTGTTGTTTGGCCGGCGGTTTTTTATCTTTTTACCTGTATATACAGCTTGGTCTTAGTTTTATCTCGTTAGTCACTGTGTCAGTTCAGCGTCACACGCAACTAGCTTTTAAAAACTGATTTTTGCGTGGCTCAAGTTTGTGTCCTAAGTCATTCGTTTTGGCATTTGCCATTCTGTCGCTTGACATTTACTTTATACTAATTTATGCTCGACAGTCTATTAAAAATTCTGTTTATTAATTGGTACACATTTTTTCCATTCTTATCTTTTGCAGAATTAAATCAGCGAATGCCAATGGTAAGTGAACAAATCGTTATTTTTTCTACTTCTATGATGTTTGCTATTATTTAAATGAAAGGAATGATTTGTTGGGGGTGATTAAATGGGTATTAGCAGGTTGTATAAGTTAAGTGGGTTGGGTAATGTTTGAATCAATGGTTTAGATGTATATATTAATTATTCTAGCGGGGTATAACTATTTAGAAGTATACTAGGTTATTTATCTAGAAATTAGATGGTTAGGAAATTGCTAAGGTCATAAAATATATTTTTATATGATAATTAAAATATTTAAAATATTTTAAGAGCAATATTGCAATTGTAGAAAATAAAATTATGCTCTATTCAAAGTTTTTAAAATAGTTTTACAACAATATAAGGGCTTTCTAGGAAAGAATGGGTTTGAAGAATAATTCCTAATTAGAAAAAGTGTTTTATAAACTTTATAATTTTTATGATCATCTTAAATCTTAATCATATAAATTATTAAATATTTGAAACTCATTTATTGCCACAAGAAAAGAGTTTATTTCTCACATTTTAATGAATGCCTTTTTCCCATTGAAAAGTCTTGTCAATTTTATCCCATCAATATCTCGTTTCCTCTAAAAAAAAGGCTGATCACTTGGCCGCTTTTTTGCCTTGCCTGATTAATTAGCCAAGCCAACTCCCGGGTCAGGTTTTTTCCGGCTACCTCTGCCCATCATCATCGAGGGCTTTGCCTTCTCTTTGCATTTTCATTTCCATTTTTAATTGCATAATTCTGCCGTTGCATGCAATTCACAGAAATCTTTCTTTCCGGCTGCGGTTCCTCCCCCCCTCCGTTGGCCCTTGAAAGTGGCAACATTTTAATTTGTTTTAGTTTTTTTCTGCTGAAGGAAGGCAAAAAACTAACAAAATGAAGACAAATTTTTGACGACAATGCATGAACTTCACGTTCGTGCCACAAATCTGAGATGCTGCCGCTGCTGCTGTGGCTGTGGCTGCTCCTCCTCCTCCTGGGGCAGTTGAAACCGAAACCAGAGAGGATTATATTGCCCCCGGGGGACTACGTGCTGGCTAAAACTTTCGAGTAAAAGAAAATTTGTAGACAAATTAAGGCAAAGGCAAACAATTGTCATGGTCGCAGCAGCAGACTTCGTCAAACACGTTTGAAAATCGTGCAAAAGCTGAGGAACAGCAAAAGCAAATGGGAAGGGGGGAGTGGGCAAACTTTTTACTATTTTGATTTAGTTGCTCGAGTTTGCTATGCTGGTAGTAGGCGAATTATTGACAAACGATCCCTCAAACTCAGGCACTGGGAGAAATTTAATTACTTATTTATTTGCTAGTTTTTGGGAATATTTTACAGAGAATATCTTGAGATATAAAATAATAAAATAAGTGTATTTAATAATATCCCTTTCGGCTTGATTAAATAACTTCAACACCAACTTTAATATAGAAAACATTTAATCTAAATTAAATCCTTACCCAGAAACCCTCCCTTTTTATTAGCATTTCCCCCAATGCCCTTTTTGGTCAGTGTGACGACGACGACCCTTTGCAGGTCAAAGTCCCGACCCACTCTCTCTTTCTCCCAAGGGTCTCTTGGCGCCAATTTCACTGCCCGCCTGCCTGTCTCTCTGTGGGGCTGACAATCGACATGCAGGACAAATTGTTGACGGCATTTAATGTCACAGCAGCCAATTAGCTGTCCCCATGAAAATGCTCGTTTCTTGTTTCCTTTTTTATTTGTATTTGTTTTTTTTTACGAGTTTTTTGGCAAACGTTTTTTTTTTATTTTGCCCACTTGTTGTGTGTGTTTTTTTTTTTGCTGGTACGCACGGTTGCATGTTGTGCCAAAAAAAAGCAGGAGGTGGAGGAGGAGGAGGACAACAAAAAAGCACAACCAGAGAAACAAACAATCGCCACAAATCGTTAAACTGTCAGCAGCTTTTAAAGCGCGTGATTATGTCCAAGTCAACGTCGGACTCGATGCCGAGAGTTGAGAGTTGAGAGACAAGCGCCAGTTGCCAAACTGTTTTTTTTTTTCGGCCTTTTTTGGCCGAAAGAGAAAATTTTCAATTGCCCAAAAAAATGCACATTTAAGTGGTGTTTATATGTTGCAACATTTTTTTGCAGCTAAAGGTGAAACGAAAAATGTGTTTGCATTTAAATGTGGACTACAAATTCGAGAAATGTTAACAGATTTTATTTGTTATTTTTTGTGTTATATTTTTTTAGCTGGAAACAAGAGGAATTTAAATAGGTGAAGTGTTTTTAAGCCAGGATAAAAGGGAAACAATGCAAAAAAGATAAAGAAATCGAAAAATCATTGACAAAAAAAATGTATTTCAATTTAAGACAAATCTATAACATGATGAGTTTTTACTTAGTATGTTTCTCTTAATTTTTTATAATATTTAAATGAGTATTTATATTTTTATATCCGATAAAAAGCCTTAAAATTCAATTAAAAGCCGCGTTTCAGTAAAATATCATAAATAAATATCTTTAAGAGTTCCTATAATTAATTGTCCATTTTCTACATAAGTTTTCAATACAAAAACTATAGATACTTATCCACGAAAATTCCCCCGCTTGTTACCCCTCCCAATACCCCCATCAGATATTCCCCCAATTTACATAATTAAGCAACAATCGCCACTGACAATCAGCACAAAATGACAATTGCCAAATTCGATGGTGTCAATTTCATACGAAATTCTTTTTTGCAATTATCTTTGAACAGCAGCCAACGTGTCGTATGCGTAACATGATTTTAATTATGCATACAAAGAACTCACGATAATCAAGCGGCACAACGTAAAATCCGAAAAATAAATAAATAAACGAAAAATGCTATTTGACATTTGTGTGCATTAAACGGGCAAGACACCGCACAGAGATTGGCATTATCTGGCCGACTATTAAGACTTCATTACACATGTCATATTTGCCATTTGCTCGGAGGGGGGAAAAAAATAAATAAATAAAACCGAAACCGTAGCGAGGCGAAAATAAAAATCCAACAAAATATCAACAAAACACAAATTAAATTCCAAAACCCCAACCAACTGCTAGTTAATTTTTCTTTATTTATTTTTCTTTACATTTTTCTATGGACTGAGAAATATTTTGTTAACAACAATTTGCCGTTTGCCGTTTGTCGTTTGCCGTTTTGGCCGCTACTGCCATTGCCGTGCAGTGGTGACTGCGATAAGCAGGCAAAGATAAGACTGTAAGCTACCAAGCTTTTATAATGCAGTTAAGAACAGTGGGACAAATATTACAAAAGAATATATAATTGGTAGGAAAATTAACCTTAGACAATTTCCTAAAGAATTAGAATTTTAAAAAATCATCAAGAACAATTAATAAAAAGTTTAGCACATTGTTATTGAATGATTTCATAGGTTTACTTTATTTTATTGCATTTTTACTTTTATTTAATACGTACACAATTTTATTTTACTATATTTTTCATACTTTAAATTGCTTTTTTGGATTTAACGTAGGAAAGTCATTATTTTCAAACTTAAAGCAAAGAAAACATTATTAGAAAAATGATAACAATCATAATAATTCAGAAAAAAATTAATTCTGGGCCTTAGATAAATATAAAAATTATTTAAACAGAAGGAAAACATAAAAAATATTTTTATTTGGAAGAATTTAAACAAAAACATAAATACTTATCAATTTTTAATGAAGTTTTTGCTATAAAGAACAAAATTTTAACAAAAATTTATAGAAATTCTCTTAAATAAAAACCACTGTCCCCCGCAAGCATTGAGAAACCCAGAAGAAACTTAGAAAAAAACACAAAAAAATACAAATAAAATCGTAAGTGCAATGCATTTGAAGTTACAGCTCAGCTCAGCTTTGGCCGCGACTCGATTCAGCTGACTTAGCTGTGCAGTAGCCGCGGCAACATCGTTAACACGGCGCAAAAACAGCCATTAAAGCCAGTTTCCAGATGGAGCTCCAGCTCCAACTGCTGTGGAGTGGGTCTCCGGAGACTGGGAGACTGGGTGTTTGTGGCATTGGTGACATGCACAAAATGCATGTATATGAGCACCTACGTACGATAACTCTGGTTCGGGGGTAATAATCGCCAGAGCTAGCTTGCCAGAGCCATTGCTGCTGGACATTCGCCCGGCGGAGTACGTAAATCATAAGCATAAAACGACTTGGACTACGACTCTTAAATCTTAAATGGCACAGTGAAAAAAATTAGTAGTTAGGGTTTTGGATTCTATGAAAAAATTGGAGGAAATTCTAGATGAGTTTTGTCTTTTAAATTATTTATAAAAATTAATATTAAGGGTACTGCATTTTATGATAAAAACAAAAATAGTGAGATATTCTGGAACAGGCTTGCCATTTACTTTATTTATTTAAACACTTTTTTAATTATCAAAATAAGTATATTTAAAGTAAACATATTTTTAGTATTGAAAATGTTTGTGAAATATATTTAAATATATTTAAAAATGGTTAGAAAATATACAGGGACCTGCGTCAATATTTTGTATTTATTTTGAATTTGTAGAGCTTTATGGGCATTAGAAAACTCTAATTTTGTTTTAAAATTTACTTATTGGTAATTAATTATAGGATAAATGTATTTAGAATTGTGTTAGAGCCTTTGGAGAGTTTTTATTCGTTTTTTGCGATTGTAAATAATGCAAAAAATAATAATTACACATTTTTAGTGGCGAAAGACAGGCGAACATACCAATAAATTACTAATCGACATTTAATTAGTACTTAAAAATATCCATACAAGTCCAGCAGATTTATGTAGCCATTTAAATCCGCTACAGTTACCTTTAAGTTTCCCATAAACCATTATTTACTACTATAACGCATTTTCTCTGCCTGTATTTGGAACTGCATTATGCATGTACATACAGCGATGCATAACTTGGGAAACCATTGCAACAGCGGTCGCACTGTCGCGCTGCGTATGCACCACGCTAATTAGTTGAATCGCCCCAAGTGGCTCTCCGAATGGCTCCATCTTTTCCGCGTTAATGAGAGTGAAAGGCGAGTTAAAACTATATATATATATATATATATATGCAAATACATATATATAATAATACAAAATAAAAAAAATAAATAAAGAGGCACACATTTCGCACGCAGCTCCTAGGCAAATGAGTACGCAGATGAGTTGGAAATCCGAGCCCGTGGCTGAGAACAGGTCTGCTTCGTTTACGGCCGGGCAGCAATTATACGTGTTTGCCCCGGCCCATTCCCATTGAGCATTTGCCTTGGCTGTCTATAAATTATGAGCTTAATGACGGAAGAGATTTTATGGAATCCCGGCTATTTGGATTTTGAGTACCTTGCCTCCGTTGAGTCACAACCCTCCCGGGCCACTGTGTGCAAGATCACATGTGCTGATTGTGCCGGGCCAGAAGGAGCAGCGCTAGTCCGCCAGCCATTTGGCATTTTCGATGGCCACTCGCCGGCTGCAGCCCAGAGTGGTGCATGGTGGTGGTGCAGTGGTGCAGTGGTTCAGTGTGTGGTGGCGCAGTTTGTTTGCCACCTCGCTGCCAGTTGACAGCCGTTTAATTTACGCTTTGTTTGTTTGTTTGTTTCTCTGTCTTTTGTTCGCCTTCGAGGAGGTGAATGTTTGATTTATCGCCCGATTATAAACCAAAATGTCATAGATTTTCTGCTGCGTTACGATTTCGGTTTCGCTGGATTCTCCTTCGCCCTCCGCCTCCCCAAAAGAAATACCAATTCTTACGATTCATTCAGTGTCCCACGATATTGCTATCCTTTCAGCAGGTGTCTTTGGTCGAGAGAAATATATATATTTTGGAATCTTATTAAAAGTTTGTTATTCATTAATTTTACTTACTAATTAGGAACAGAAAAACTGAATTTAATAAGTTATTTTAGTGGATTTTCGCAGAGAAAATAAATTTGTAAAGCCTTGTTTTAGATAACATCTTATTTTTGTATCTTCAAGGAACCCTTAAGCAAGAAAACGGTATGAAGTTAAATCTCAACCCAATTATTAAATCATAATCATAGAAAAACTGTATTAAAAAAAATGTTTTAGATAATTTTACCAAGCCCTGTTTTACATAAAATAATATATTTACGTAAAAATAAATCTCATTCTTCAAGAATTTCCAAGACGATTTAAAGCTCTTTATAAAAATATATTATTTCCAAATTTAAAAAAAAAAACATGTTTAGAAATATCAAGAAAGATTTTTAGAATTTTTTAAGAGACTTATTTAATTAGGATAATGTTAGAACTTAGCTATAGCGAGCTTTTTTATGATGTTTCGTACTTAGTAAAATATATTAAATATAGAAGAACATTTATTCAGTTTAATTTGTTATTTAAAACCTTAAATTCTTGCAAAATCCTCCCAGAAACCCCCATCAGATACACGTATTCCGATTTTATTATAACAAACCTGCCGCCGGAATGGCCAACTGTGATTTCCATTAAAAATGCATGTAGTTTTTGCAATTACCTTTGAACGGCGGCCAACGTGTCGCATGAGTAACACGATTTTAATTAACCAAACATAAGATAAAAAAGAAATATCACTTATTTCCATTTGCAGGTGGTCGCCCGCAGCCTTGGTGGTGTCGCAATAATCGCAATGGTGGCCAGAACCGATCGCCCATCTCGATCAAGCACTCGGCGGACAGCATCCGGCGGCCCACTAGTAATTCCGGCGTCTGGACCTGGCTAGGTGGCAGTCGACGCTCATCCGCTGGTCCAGATCAGATTGGACCGCCGTCCACGTCACCGGCGGAGAATCATTATACACACATGGACGATGCCTACAGTCCGGTGGGTGTGAGCGAGGCGCTGTATGCGGAGCTGGATCGAGAGTCCGTGAGATCGGCGAATCCCTCGTATCAGAATACGGCCTACAGTCAGTGTGGCGAGGTGGGTAATCCTTTATTTTTTTATATTTTTTAAAGTATCTAAAGTATCTTTCTTTTTCCCCTTTTTCAGAAATACAATTTCCAGGGCCACGAGCAGGACATTCCCATGGTGGTCTCCTCGGCGCCGAGCAGTGCCTACTACTCGGACTTGTCGGTGACTGCCATGCCTGGCGGAGCGAGTGGCAGCAACCAGGGCGCCTACGAGATCGTTGGACTGAATGTGATGTCCCAGCCGCTGCCCAACTGGGATCATCATGGTGGCGGCACCGCTGTGGGTGGCGGAACAGCTGGCGGTGGCGGCAATGGCCTCAATCCCAGCGAGGCGGCGGCTATGACGCAACGGCGGGGCCAACGCCTGGCGGCCATCAACGAGACGAGCACCAGCACAGTGCCCTCGGACTATGTCTAAGCTTTGGAGGGATTACGATTACGATATGGAAAATAATGTGAAATGTTTGGCGAGCTTAACATGTTAATAGGATATAGGATATGTTACACATATACATACATATACATATATATACCCCTAGGATGTAGGGTTAAGTTTACGCTTAGGGTTAATACACTAGGCATTACCTTTTAGGGCTTAGCGTGGACGAATCGTGTCTTTGGTTTATGTCTGAATTTCGAAAATCCAATCGATATATAGGGATATATTTATACACAACACTTACAGGACAAGGCGAGGCGAGAATGTATTATATATGTCTAGTTTTTATATAGTATCTAAGCAACGATTTAATCGTGGGTGATATCTAGCCTAAAAATATGCTATATTCTTATGTTCTATGTACTTTAAACATTTTCTGAAAATGTATAAACACCAACAAACGCATTTTTCGTAGAATAGAGACTAAAGAGAGAGAGGTCGTATTTTCCCCCGCAGGATCAGCAGTACACGAATCTATATACACTATATATATAGAAGCGATATGTATACACCATTACGAATAAAAGGCATATTTATACACTCATATTTACAGCAGCAAAACGAGAACAGAACGCATTTACTATTATATCTCACCAATATAAACTATATACATATATCTATATCTATAAACCGCAACTGAGGCAAACAAACATATTTACAACGATTTTAATGCAAACAGATTTCACCAATATTTACCGAGAATCGGGGGGAAATGATATATATAGTGGCACGTCGTCATATCATTTACCAGCAACAACAACAACAACCACACCATATTCATACGCATAGCTATCTATATACATATACCATTTACAATAAACGAACAGACTCACGAGACCCCTAGCAGATGTATTTTAGTTCTTAGTTGCTATTAATTAATTTAATGACACACACACACGATTCCTGTACATTTTTGTTTTAGTTGAAAATATAATTAAACAATTTATTGCTATTTACATTCTGAATCCCAAAAGGAAGTGGTTCTTTATTGTCTTTCTTGGTTGGGTAGAGTTACATGATTTTGTGAGTTATGTTAGCATATAATCTTAAGTTTTCTATGGGAAATTTAAAAGTTTAAAACAACTTAACAATAAAAACATAAAAAAAGCAATTAAGAAAAGCTATCTTCAGGTTGAGCCGAAGCTGATATATCCTTGCAGATAATTTTTTATTTATTAAACAAGATTTTGATACTAAGAGCATAAATTCCACGAAACACCCTGTTTTGCATATATGTTTATATGGCCGATTTTAATGCAAATTTTAACAAAGTGCTTCTATTGCTTAAAAGGAGCATGTATAATTTAAAATGTATGTAAACTGTAAAATTCATATGTAAAATATGAATTTAGACCGATCTTTCCTATGGCAGCTATATGATATATTGTTCCGATTTCAATGAAATTTCTAGGGTGTGGCTGTATTCATATTATAGGAGCACAAATGGAGTTTCATTTACATATCTTGCAAAATATCGATAATATGCAAATTTTTCCATATCGTTTCTATTGCAGCTATAGGATATAGTAGTCCGATTCTGACCGTTCAGACATATATACTGCTTGCAAGAGATATAAGACTATCCTGAAAGTTTCAGCCCGATAGCTTAACTGAGACTAGACGGACAGACAGACAGATGGACATGGCTAGATCGACTCGGCTGGTGATGCTGATCAAGAATAAATATACTTTATGGGGTCGGAGATGACTCCTTCACTGCTTTGCAAACATCATCGCAAAACTATAATACCCTCCAATGGTATAAATATCATTTATTCTTAACTTTTCTATGCGAAATTTAAAGTTTAAAACAACCAATAATTAACACATAAGAGAAAAACCCAAATTCAACAATAATTAACTTAAAGCATAACATTGAAAGGTTTTTGGATCGATATTTAAATAAAATACATAAAGAAAGGAAGCTAATCTCAAAGTTCAAACAAAAAAGCTTGCCACGGACGCATGAAGCCAGACTAAGTCCCAAGGTGTCTAGGGACGCCTTTATAAAGTCGGATAACCCAAACTGGTCACTTGGAGTATAGTAAAAGCGGGCTGTAGTGGCTGCAATATTATGGCAGGAGGAGGAACTTCTATGTTAGGGATGATTGGGATGTTCGGGATGTTTGGGATGTTGGGGATATTCGGGATGTTCGGGATGTTGGGGATATTCGGGATGTTAGGAGCCATCGATGATTCCACAGCTAACGCCGCTGCCCTTTCAGCTCTCTGCGCTTGTTTTTCATGGGTCTTCCGGTGTGTTCTAAGCGCAGCGGGCTGTATGAACTTCTTGCCGCACTCATGGCACTCGAAGTTCTTCTCTCCCGTGTGGGTCATCTCGTGGTATTTCCGGGTATTCGGACTGCCAAATGATTTCGGGCAATAGCTGCAGGCATAGTCGCGCGCCTTGTCGTGTATCGTGCTCACGTGCTTCTTGAGGCTCGTGGAGCTGTTACAGACCTTGGAGCACATCTTACACGACCAGGTCCGTTCCAGCGTATGGAAGTTTAGGTGCAGTCGCAGCTCGCTCTTTGTGGTCTTCTTGAGGCCGCAATAGGGGCAGCTGTAGTTCTTAATGCCTTTATGCCGCATCATATGGAGATTGAGCTTCTCGCGGCTGATGAACCTCAGCGCGCAGTCGGGCATCTCGCAGGCGAAGGGCAGTCTCATTTCCTCGCTGTGCGTGTAGCGATGGTGCTTCAAGGCGGACAGATTCTGGAATACACGGCCGCAGAACTCGCAAATGTGCTCCTTTAGGGGCTCGCCAATGCCATGGGCCTTGCTCTGGTGAGTTTTTAGGGATCCCTTGTGCCGGTACACCTTCGTGCAGTCATCTATTCCGCAGGTGAAGCGTGTGCCCACGGCGGCATGCTGCAGTTCGTGTTGCCGGCACTGCTCGTATCGATTAAAGGACTCCTCGCAGCCCGGCTCGGAGCAGTTATAGAGACTGTGGCCATCGTGCTCTTTCTTGTGTTGCAGGAGGCGTCTGTATTCCTCAAATCCCTCGGAGCAGATGTCGCAGGTGTAGAAGAGATCGGGGGCCGAGATGACAGCGGGAATCTGTGTATTAAAGGGTATTAAAGGGTATTAAAGGATATTAAAAATGTCTCAAATAATTTAAAATTTTTTAAGAACCTCCGCCAACCTTTTCTTTAGCTTTCCTCGGTGATTTCCTGGGATAAACCTTCTTTTGAACATTTTTCTGAATTTTTGGCGGTGATTTTGGGGGACTTAGGTTGCCATCGCAAAGGATCAGTTCAGGCGCTTGAAGAGAAGGCTGTTCCTGGTCCTCCTCTGACTCTTCTTCCTCCTCCTGCTCCTCTGCTTCCTCTTCCTGATCCTCTTCAGACTCCTCTTGTTCCTCCAGCTCTTCTTCCTCTTCTAACATCTCCAGCTCTTCTTCCGCTTCTGACATTTCCAGCGTTTCTTCTTGCATTTCCTGAGTTTCTTCTTCTTCTTCCATTTCCTGCTCTTCTTCTCCTTGTTCCTCCATCTCATCCTGTTGTTGCTCCTCCTGCTCCTGCTCCCGCTCCTGCACCTCTTCCTCCACCATGTCCATAAGCTTCTCCTGTGTGATTCCCCTTTTTCCCACCCCCCTTTTCAGTCGCCACTTCCTGTCGGCGGTGAGGCAGAGGGCGCGGAAGGCGTGGAACTGCTCCAACTGCTCGTAGCACTGGCAACATATCTCGCTGGGAATTACATGGACATCCGCCGGATCCACAACAAGGCTGGTGCAATCCGAGAACTTGGCGGCCAGTTTGGGGAGTTTCAGCAGGTTATAGGCCTCATCATCGCGGGCCACCGCCGAAAAGCAGACGCGGCATTTGTCCAGATGTCCCATTTAATTGAATTTTAATTTAAAAACAATTTTTCGTTGATTTCTGTGTTGTTTCTTCTTCTTCTTTGTTTATTGTATACAATGGGCATTTTACAACACTAACGGCTGAGCTGGGGCACGCGATATATATCGAGCTAGAGATGGGCAGTGGGGAAGACACGAATTATGGATAAAATAAAAAGATTAAATAAATAAAATTAGGTAAAAATTGATAAAAGCTCAACGTATTTAGCCAATTTAATAAATAACTTAGCTCGAAGCTAGAACTTATTATAAATATTTAATAATATGTAATGTAATCGTGACTCCCCGCGTGACTCCAGCCGCTGCCCATCTCACATCTCTAATAGTGGGTGGATAACGAAGTTTGGCCGCTGCGACGTTATCTGCTATCTTTTTCAGCAAAACAATGGATAATTCCAATGGAATCCACTATATAGAACTATCACCCAATCCCATAAGATTCGATGCCGTGAGCCAGCTTACCAATGTCTTCTTCGATGATTCCAATAAGCAGGTAAGTCGGCAATTAACTCACAAAAACAAACAAAGAAGCTACAAGAATTTTCCCCTTGCAGATCTTTGCGGTTCGTTCTGGCGGAGCCACTGGTGTGGTGGTCAAGGGCCCCGGACCCACCGAGGACACCGTCATCTCTTTCTGCATGAACGATCGCGGTGGTGACATTCGTTCCATCAAATTCTCGCCCGACAACCAAATCCTGGCCGTGCAGCGCAAGGAAAACGCCGTGGAGTTCATATGCTTCAATGGCGATCAACCGCTGTTGCAGGATATTATTACCCACCAGGTGAAGACCACCATACATGGCTTTGTGTGGGTCCACAACCGGGAGGTGGCCCTTATCTCGAACACAGGCGTGGAGGTGTACACTGTGGTGGCGGAGAAGCGACAGGTGCGCTCTGTCAAGTCCTTGAGTATCAGCATCAAGTGGTTTGCCTGGTGCTGCGATGCCAATGTGGCTCTGCTCTGCACCACCGAGGGAAATGCCTTGATTCCAGTGCTTGTCAAGCAGAAGGTCATCACCAAGCTGCCCAAAGTGGATTGTAAGGAAAGAAAGATGTGTTTATCCCGAAAATTAACCTTTAAAATCTCTCTTTACCAGTGGGTTCCCCCAGTCGCGATGTGCAGGAGAGCAAGGTGACCCTGGGCCAGGTGTATGGCATTCTGGCCGTACTCATCCTGCAGCCCAACAGCAGCTCTGGCCAAATGGAGGTGGAAGTGCATCTGCTTAATGGCCCAGGACTGGCGCCCCGCAAGTGCCACGTTCTGCGGCTGAGTCTTGTGGGCAGATTTGCCATTAATACAGTGGATAACCTGATTGTGGTTCATCACCAGGCCACTGGCACCTCGTTGCTGTTCGATATTTCCCTTCCTGGCGAGGTGATCAATGAGGTTACCTATCATGCCCCTATAACACCTGGTCGTTCCATTAAACCCTTTGGCCTGAAGCTGCCTTCCCTGTCGCCAGATGGTCAGATCCTGCAGTGCGAGTTGTGTGAGTATCTTAGGAGTATTCCAAGCTTCCTTAAGATATTGATTTAACCTCTGTAACCCCGCAGACTCCACTCACTGGGTGCTGTTTCAGCCCAACATCGTGATCGATGCCAAGTTGGGCTGCATGTGGTATCTTAATCTGTGCATAGAGCCCCTTTGTCAGCTCATTTCGGATCGCATTCGTCTCACGGAGTTCCTGCTGCAGCGCAGCAATGGCAAGCAGGCCTTGCTGAAGGTTGTGGGTCAACTGGTGGATGATCAGTACAAGGGCACTCTGCTGCCTGTGCTAGAGACAATCTTTAGCAAGATTAACAAGATATATGCGTGAGTAGGAATCTTTATCATACCTTTTCTTAAGTAACCTAGATTTCTCGCAGATCCTGGGTGCAATTGGAGCTCCAAAACCAAACAGCTCAGCCCTCGAATGTAAAGACATCCACGCTGAAGCAGGCCACTCCACCCATCGTACTGATTGAACAGATGGACATGGTGCAGATCTTCCAGCGCATAGCCCGGCGCTCCTACACCGAATCCATCCTCATGCTGTATCTGCAATCGCTGAACAAGTTCAATATTGCTGCCCAAGAAGAGCTGAGCAAGATGATCTTCAGTGAGCTGATAAACAATCGCAGGTTTGACACCTTGCGGCGCTTGGTCAGCTATTCGATGCTTCTGGAATCCAAATCGCTGGCCTGCTTTTTGCTTTCCCATTCTGATGTGGATACAGCCATTTCCCAGGTGGCCATTGATATGCTGGGCAGGATTCAGGCGCATGAGGTGGGTTTTTAGGAGGTTTCTTATGTGTTTAGGATATTTATTAAGTTCAAATTGTAATTCCCAGATCATCATTGAAGTCATGTTGGGCCAGGGCAAGGTTATAGATGCCCTCCGGCTGGCCAAAAACACTCTGGGCCTGGATAAGGTTCCATCTCGCAAGTTTCTGGAGGCTGCTTATAAAACAAAAGATGATTTCATTTTCCACAGCGTTTTCCGGTTCTTTCAAACGCGAAATCTAAAGCTTTATGAGACATTGTCGTTTCCCAAGGGTATGTTTTATATTTAGTTTTAAGTTTTTTATCTTAAATTAAATATTATAAATTATTTTATATATTAAATATCTATTACTTAACAGCTGAACAATGCACGGAGTTTATACAGCATTATAACAACGCCTTTCCCGCTGATAGCTCTGAAAAACCAGCCGTAAGCTAGGAGACAAGGATCTAGGAAGTGTTTAATTTTAATCAATAAAAGTGTGCTTGAAAAGTATGAATATACTCGTACTTGGAAAATGTATTGTAATAAATTAATATGTAAATAAATTTATAAAAATATCTTTAATGGAGTCTCTTTACTGTTTTACGGAAATAAATAATTCCTTTCTTCTGGTTACGCTCTTGCAATACAACTTCGAGTGAGCGATTCGGTTGAGCGCTCGCATCTTCAGAGTCCAAATATAAGGAACAAATTGCAATGCTCGAAGCAAACTTTCTCTACTGTAAAAGCTTAAAAAATAAATTATTCCTTGTAACAAAGGAGCAAAGGGAAGAGTCCCATTAGTCTTCGGTTGAATGTTCCCAGTTAAGCTATTCCGCTTACGCTCTTTTAATATTATAATGAGTGATTCGATTGAGCGCTCGCACATTAAGAGTCAGATGAGGAAAAATCCTAAATCCTTCGCATTACCTTTAATTAATCCAATTATAATAAATTCCCTGGTATTCCCCATACAAAAACTCCCATTGATCATGCAATTGCTTTACTTACACATACAATACACAGAGTTGTACAATAAATACACTGAGGAATAAATGGAATATACAAGAAAATAAGCAGCGAACTAAGAGAATCGCCTGGGCGGAGCCTTCAGCTGCAAGGCGCCCATCTCCAAGGATGAGGAAATGCTGATCAAGCTCTTATTTGGACGCTGTAAGGTCAGAGTTTGGTCCTGAATCACCGTAAAGCACCGTGGGCACTCCTCCAGCGCCGTTTCCGCCTCCTCCATGCACTCCTCGTGCAAGCCATGGCCACAGCCGCCCATAATAAGCACCTGACTCTGGTCATAGAGCCGCTGACGGCACACCGAACACTTGGTGGTGGTCACCCAGAGACCGCGACGCGCCTGCCGATGATGCTTTGCGAATTCCTGGTGAAGACCCTGGCACAGCATGTCGGCACTGCCTCTCAGCGCCTCCGTTTGATGCCTCGAGCTATCCAGCATGCCCATCAGCAGGTCCTTGATGTCGCCAAAACTGCTGGACACATTGTGGGTGTTCATGATCAGCTGGACCAGATTGTGCAGGTCAATGTGGTGCGAGGCCTCGTGCAGCAGGGCTTTGGTGATGGACTGGAACTCCTGCTGCGGCAGGACATATTGCAAGAGGACAAACCAGCAACGCTCCAGTTCCTGCGCTGGCAGAATGTGCACAGAGCGTCCTAGCAGGGCCGGCAACAGCCTGGCTTCCTCCACAGCCTCCTGGCCCGTGAGCGACTTCAGCAAATCCATGGACAACTCAAAGGCTCTCGTGTAGCTCTCCTGCATCTCGTACAGATAAATCACAGCTCGGTTTAGATGATGGCTTTCAGCTATGGCAATGGCCTGCTCCAGGCTGCCTTGCAGCAAGCGAATGTTGCAGCATAGGAACTCCAGGACAACCTCCTCGGTTTCCAGCTTACAATGCAGCTTCAGCAGCAGCAACAGCTGGCTGGCTTCCAGCTGGGCTCGGCGATCGTTGAGGCACTTGAGGAACACATACAGCAGACTCTCCTCCTTCCTGAGGCCATCGAGGAGTTCGTCAATCTTCTCGGGATAGTGCAGGGCCAACAGCCGCGTGGTTTCCTTGTCATTGATGGCCAAAAGCTCTCTCAGGTGACCCTTCAACTGCTTGTAAATGCACCTTTCCGGGTTGTCCACATGCCGCTCCATATAGGCAAACATGGTCTCGTGACGGGCTTCATTGCGGATATAACAATCCAGGATGGTGTCATAGCGTTGCAGCTTCTCCAGCAGGTACTCCACCACACAGTAGCAGCGCGCCCGCTCGGCCAAATGCAGCTGCTCCTCATCGCTGCTGATTTCGGCGAGGCAATTGGAGGACAGCAGCTCATGCCAGGCATTCTCTCGCTCGGAATGCTGGCGACTGCTCTCGTTGGCTATCTCCTCCTGCGCCAGGTGGCTTAGCACGCGCTCCAGGAGCTGCCTGTCACGGGGCAGGCATTGCATCGAAATCTGCTGGGCTATGAAGTTCAAGAGGCAGCCAATCTCCGCCCACTGAAAGGGAAGGGGAGCAAGTTAAATAGTTCTGAGATTTCCTTAGGCCTAACCCCTCCTCCCCACTCACCGTGGCATTCTCAGGCGTCATTATCTCTAGCAGCAGATTGATAATCCTCTTGCGATGCGAGAGTCCCAGCTCGTTGCTGAATTCCTTTTCCTGGAATGCCAGCGATATGACATTCAGGGTTTCCCTTGTGTCAAACTTCAAGAGAGCTCTCAGATACGGATATGGCAGCTCATCCCCGCCGGCCGTCTCCTTGGACTGCTGCGAGGTCAGGCAACGCAGAACATCATGCTTAACCTGATGCACCTGCTCCACGGGAATCTCTCCGCTGGGATAGCCCCTGCCAGCCAGGCAACTCGAGACATAGACCAGCAGGCAATTGCCCAAATCCGTCTCCTCGGGCGTCACCAGGGGCAGGAGCTCCGTCAGCGCCGCCGTGTAATCATTCAGCGCCTGTGTATTGAGGTAGATCTGGGCTCTGTACAAACGATGCTTCTTCACAGCCTTCAGCACCTGGTTCAGGTCCAGGCACATCCAGTCCAGCTTGAGGATAATGCGCTCCAGCTTCGCCGGCGAATGTTCCAGCCAATAGTCCACCAAAGCCTGCGAGATCACGGGATTCACACTCCTTATGGTCTCGCGTTCGATGTGCTCGGAAATGTGCATCAAAAAGAGCTCCGAGCTGGAACTGTTGTTGTGCAGCTTCTCCCAGAGCTGTGTCCACAGCAGATCCAGTTCGCCCACGGTGATCAGGCAGTTGACAATGGAACCGAGGCAGTACTCGGGCGCACGGGCAGAGTTGGCTATATACTCCTGGAACAGCATGATGATGCGCTCCTTGGCCTGGGCCCGCTTTCGGGGGCGATCCACGGAGGCTAGGTAGCCATCGAGGGCCAGTTGGCAGGCCTCCTGCCAGCGATGGTGCTTCACCTGGGGAAGAGGGAGGGGAAAACTTAGGTTTTTCCATGTTAAAAGAGGAAAATCAGGACTCACCAGGTAGCTAATCCTCTCCGACCAGGTTCTCACCCCTATAATATGCAGGGAACGTGCGCCCAAGACATATAGCTGGGTGCCTCGCGACACCACGGAGTTGTAACAGGCATTGGAACCCGCCAAAGCGAAGGCAGGCGACACATTTCCGCCCGTGGCCAGACCCTTAAACTGCGCCGAGCCATAAACCAGCCCAGCATTGGCCATATCCATGCACTCGAGCTCCTTGCTGGACCTCACATCCACCAGATGAAGGACCTCCGAGGTGTCCAACGAGGCCACACACTTGGGACCCAGCCAGTGGGCGGACAGCAGGTTACCCTGCAGCTGGACATGTCGCAGATACAGCAGCGTGATCCTTCCATTCGAAACAAAGAGCTGATGGAAGAAGAGCTGGTTTCCGCGTCCAACAACAATCACAGGATCCACCGATCGCGAGGTATCCGCTGCCTGGATCAAGACCAAGTGCCAGGCGAGCAGGGGCAGGCAGTCCGGCGGTCCTTGGAGGGCATGGTACTTAATAACCCGCAGGCGAGGTCGCACTGTGACAATGAAGTACTTGGAGAGCGTGGCCAGGGCCACAATGCAATACTGATCCAGTTCATGGCGTCCATTGGCGTCCATTATCAGCGGTTCCACGGCGCAAACCTCGCCGCGTGCGCCGGAGAACAGGCAACGCGAGCTGCAGCCGCGAATGCCAAGCTTCCGGGTGAAACTCAGCGACCAAACGGAGCCGCCCGCATCGGCGCACAGGGCCAGCGAGGAGCGGGAGGTCCACTTTACGTGCAGCACTCCCGTATTGGGGGTTATCACATCGAATAGCTCGCGGAGGACATCACCCGTGTGCGTGTCCAGCATGATGACCAAGCCCCGGGAGTAACCGGCCAGGAGACGCGTGGAATCCGCATTGAAAGCCAGGCTGGCCACCGCACCCTGACCGTGCTTGTCCTGGTGTGCCCAGCGCAGTGTTTGGGTGACATCGAAGTTAAGGATGTGGCCATGGGAGGTGCCCACCGCTATGAAGGCGGCCACGGCGCAGGAACTGGCAGCTCCGGCATTCACACGCTCCGCTGCCGAGGAAAGCTGAGCGGAAATCCCATGCAGCAGGGTGTACCGCATGATGGAGCCGCCACCGCCTCTTCCATCCGTTCTTATAGTGGTATCGTCGCCAATGGAGGGCGTGGGAGTGGCATGATGAACCGGCATTCCCAGCTCGGAGGCCACATCAGAGTCCGCCTCGAATTCGCTGAGCACAGACTCCAAGGTGGGCAGCACATCGGTGGGCGGTATGGCGAACTCCGCATCGTCCAGCTGGAAACGTAAAAAGTCGCCCCCCCCCCGAAAATCGTTAAATAGAGCACACTTTTTCCGGCTTAATCCGCCGCCTTACATCCTCAAAGTCCAGCTGCAGCGATTCGGCCAGCAGGCTGTCCGTGGAGCCGCGCTCCGATTCCAGCAGCGATTGCAGCGACGGCGCCTTCAGCTCCGACATGCTCCGCGTTCTTTTGGTCCTTGTCCCGCCCCCCGAACTTATAAATTTAAGCTAATTTGTTTTTATCAATGAATTTCTACGCCCATTAATGTTAAGTGTTGGTAAGCGATCAATAGCCACCAATGGTGCAAAAGAATATCGATATATCGCGTTTTTTTTAAGGTCGATGGGTGCCGATAGTAACATCGAAGTTTACCCAGCTCTATCAAAACAAAGACAGAGAGAGAATTCAGTGTGGCCAATTTAGCTATTTCCCACTAGATCTAGCTCTTTTCAAGCAGCCAAAGCGGGATAAATTCTAATATAGCTACTAGCGGGAATTGTAGCTGTTTCCCAAGCAGAATTAGCGTTTATTATTATAATATTGTAATTATTTATATTGGACATTAAATAATGCTATCCTGTAAACAAACTTGAATGTTACTAAAATTTCTGCTATCCAGTTAAAAATATTGAATTTAACAAAATTCACAATTTATGATTTCCCTGACACAGCAGCCTCACCTTTGAATCGTTTCTATGGTAGAAACAAGTAGAACTACATTTAAAAATTCAAATAAATTTTCTGTTTAAAATAATCATTATTGAGTAATACATTAAATAAAAGATATGGAATATAAATTGCAATTGCTCATAAATAGAAGGATTCATTTTAAATAAATTATTTGTAAACTCTAGATTATTTTTAGCTACCATCACAATTTTGGCTTATAGCTACCCTCAAGAGCTAGTTGAGCAGCACCGAGAGAAACACAGGAAGAAGAAGCGAAAACCTATAAATACCACCACCAAAACAAAGACAATCTCAAAATTTTTTTTATTTTCGTCGCGTTCGGTTCTCTCCTCCGCGTCAGGTCGCTGGCGAAAATTAATTAAAATGCTGTAAAATGTGCGTTAAACAATTCGGTTGGAGAGCAGCAATAATTCGCGTGCGACAGATTTGATAATCGCCGTTGCTTATCGCCCGACAAGAAGCCAGAGTTCACGGGGCAAAAACAAAAACTAAACGCGAGTGGAAATTTCGATTTTCGTATTGTTTTGTTGTCGCTGCGGAGCATCGTTTATGCCAAAAGAAACACGGACAATTGCGAAACTGGCGCTGGCATTAGTTATAGTTTAATAATCGCGCCGTGTTTGGGGCCAGAGCGAGAGGGATAAATAAATTATTTGTTTATTTGCGGCTTGCCAAATTCATTGCTCTCTCTTACGTCTCTCTCTCCCTATCGTTCGCTCTTCTTAGGCTCTCCGCATTACGCGCCTTTCATTCAGTCGCGTGTGTGAGCTCCCGTCGGTGTGTGTGTGTGTGGGTGTGTATGTGACAGTGACGTAAACAAATGCACAAAAGCGAATGAGTGCAAGAATTTGAAAAATGCGATTGTCGATTCACGTGCCAAAAAGTAGCAACAACAACCAGTGGAAGAGCAACAAAAACAAGGAAAGCGTGCGAGGGAGCAACAACAAATTGACATAACAGCGTCGTTCTGTTCTTTGGCTCTCTGTTTTGTGCCTCACATTCGTTGCATTTGCGAGGCTCAGCTGTGCAATTTTGCACTGGTGTAGGTGAGCGCAACACGTTTGTGTGCGAGAGAGAAGGAGAGCGAGGCGCTCTGCCACAGCCGACGTCGACGTCGCCGCCGACGCGGGCAGCGTGCGTCACCGATGCGACAGGTAAGAGGAAGCAGCGATTTGCCCAATTTTCCCTAAAATTAACATAGTTAATTACTCGTCGGAGGAGGTTGCCTATGTATAGATAAATATGAACTTATCAATTAGCAGAAAGGCGGCACCTTTGCAGGTAATTTCCCAGCCCAGGCAAACGCAGACACGCACACACACAACCACACGCAAATATGCAGCTTCGTTTACGTTTTCGAGATAAGGAAACGAAAACGAGTTGGAATCACGTTAATGACGCTTGTGGAGCATTCTTGCACAAGCGGCGGCTCCTCTTTCGCTCCCTCTTCCACTCTGGTTCTGTGTATCTCTCTCTCTCTTTGTGGCCACTTCCCCCGTTCATCAGGCATTTTCGTTCCCCACACTTGTCGATCGGATCGGAAATCGCTGGACGACACATTTCCAGTCCCCTGTAGCGCTAGTTTTTCCACATTTGTCGATATGGAAACTAAATGGGGAATGGCTTACCTGGAATTCTCAGGGGATTTGAGTTAATATTTTTTAATACAGTTCTTTCCATATTTAATTTGAGTTACTTTTAACTTGAAGTTACGAGGGGAATCTAGAATCTAGATACTATTTCCATATCTGTTTTCATGGACAGAGGCTTGAGAGAGGAGTTTTCGAAAGATCTTTCTTATAAAATTAGGTTTTTATCTTCGCTTTACCTTATCTACGATTCTTTTTTAAAGATAAATAAACAATCATTAATAAATTGATCTTTAATTAATGTATTTTAAATAATTTAAAAATGATTTGTTTTATCTTAATTGTCGAGGAAATTTTACTTGCCTTTTTTTATCAGTGAAGACATTTGGGGGGATAATAATCTTTAATTGGTCATTTCGTTAATTAGTCTTCCAAATGTTTATGGTGGAATTTGAAAATACTCTTATAAAAATAATCTTGAAACAAAAAAAAAAACCTTTATAAATTTCTAAAATAGGTATTTAAAAAGCTTACAACACAGACACACTAATTTCACATCTTAAAATCCTATAATAAATCCCAAAATAATTTATACCGAGTGCACTGAATAATCTCTAATTGAGGCAGACATTTAAATATTATTTATTTCTGACCTTTAACATTGTTTGGCATCAGGTAAAAATTCCAAAGATTCCGATTATATTCAAAAATGTCTGAATCTCTAGAAATTTCATTGCCAAATTATAAATTCAAAATGACGTCAGTATATAAATTGTGATTATGCTTTATGAAAATATAATCTAATGTTTAAAGGCTATTTTAAAAGCTATTTGATTTATATTTCCGGCCGATTTTGTAATAAAATAACGTAAATATTGGATACAAAACTATATTATTATAGAGTCTTTTAAGTATTGTAATTTGAACTACGATCTATATTCTTTCCTTTCTTTCTGCAATCTATAAAGTATTGTATTTTGTTCTAGTTTATTAATTTTTTGTTACAAAAACATTCACCCTTCAATAAATATACAAAAACAAAATATAATGCCTTGAAAGCTTATTACAAAAACCACGACCAAGATTTTGAAACGTGCCGAAATATCGCATATTTCTTGGTAATTATATATGTATGTATCTTTGACGACGATCCACGATTTTTGTTGTGGGTCCCTTGGTCAAGCCTCAATAATAAGATTTCCAGCTAGAGCATTCCTTATATGTGGAGTCGGAGCCCTCTGCCTCCACTCCTAATACTGCTTCCCCCTAATCGTCGTTCTTGTTTATTATTGTTGACCATGCGCTTTTTGTTCCTTTTTTTTTATTTTTTTACTCGGTCTCGCCTTTTATTTTCTCCTCGCCCTCTGCGTCTGTTTGTGTGTGTGGTGTGTGTGTGTTAGCTGGTCGTTCATGGTCACAAAATTTATTGGTCAACATTTTATCTTGGCCCCAGCACCCACGTAGACTCCTTTTCCAGCAACTTGCAACTTGTTTGCTTCGCCTCTACCTTGGTCTTTGCTTCTTGGCCAGTTCCCCTAGTCTCTTGCCGCCCACATGGAAATTTAACGCTTCAACACGCTCCGATTTTCCCCCAAAAAAAGTTGAGAAGAAAAATGCAAGAAAAGAAAAGTATAATTCTCTCGAGAGCAAAGCGCCGCCGAGCACAGCGTTCAAAACAAATATTTTCGAGATAAGTTATGGGCATATTTCGTTGGTTCCGTTCCCCTCCCTCCAACTTTAATGGGGAATATCTTAATTTTTATAAACTTGGCCCCGTGCACATAAATTATCGGTGAGCGGAATTCTTCTCGCGGCTTTCATGGCTGTTAATGTTTTTTTTTTGTTTCTTGGATTTTTCTCGCTTGGTTTTTTTTTTGTTTGTCTTGCGCATACTTTTCGTGACTTTCCGCTTTTGTTTATCTTGCTGATTGTTTATCTTGATGCCTCTCAGATATTTTCGGGTGCTTACAGCACATACATATGTATCTATATAGAGCGAGAGCTCCATATTCTGGGGGCATCCAGCAAATTGGCAATTGCTGCGGAATGGCTCCAACTTGTGCAGCTGCTCGGTGCATAACTCAGCAGGCCCTTCAGGCATTAACCCTTTGTTGCCCACATGATAAACGATAGCTTGTTAATAAATCACAAGCCAAAGCGAATGAGTATGTGTGTGTGTGTTGGTCTTGTGTTTGTTTGTATGTCCTGGGCGGTCAGGACATGCTGAAAAAGTAGTAACAAGGTTGTCTGGCTCTTTTTTTGCACAATGAAAAATTCTATAAAGTTTAAAAAGAGAGAGAAATCATATTTATATTTCAAATATTATTTTCCTACTATAAAAATGTTTTTAAAAGGGTTAAAATTATTCTTATGCTTGTTAATACCCTTTAAATAATTTTTTGTATTCTTAAAAATGTTGAGGATAAAATGCTTTATAAGAAAATATTATTAAACAATTTGTTAACATTTTTTATATAATTTCTATATCACAAAATATTTGTATTTTTAAATTATAATTGTAATATATTTTATTATCATACATTCTTAATGTGGAAATCATAAATATTGTTACATTTTAAAGCTTTTAAAAACCCCATTTTTATAATTATTTACCTCAGTGTGTCTTCTGCTGCCACAACTCCTGGTTGTATGCAACATGATTGGCTCTGTGCACTCAGCACAGGATACTCGTATTTCATATGCCTTTGGTAGATTTATGAAGTGCCTTGGCCGCCCTGAGTCCCGGGCCGAGTCCTTTGCCTCGGCTGCCTTTGGCATTCTAATAATTTTTTATTGTTGTCGTTTAAGTGGCCCATTGTACAGCTGGCAACATATTGTGTGTGTGTGTGTTTGTGTGTGCTCTCTAGCTGCAACATCATCCTGCCACTTGATAACAGAAGGTGCTTTCCATTCGCAGGAGCATGCAGCCTCATCTCTTTTTTGTTTGATTTCTGGCTCTTGCCAGTCCATCTATCCATCCATCCAACCAGCAGTTGTCCAATTCTGCATTCTTGGCCTGCAAGTTGAGCGTGTTTCGAGAGTGGACTCTCTGAGGGAAGACTTTTATAATTAGACATTGTGATTAGTTGCGACAGCGAAACCGGAAGAACAGCTTTTTTTGGGGCCGACATCTCGGACTCAAGCGAGAGATTATTATCAATAATTTTAGTTAATTAAACACGGGTGAGGAATGTGTCTGTGAAGACGGACAGAAGATTTCGCATTTTTTTATAGCATTCTTATTGAATCATTTTGAAAACAAGTATTTTGGCAAGAAGATCTATTGATTTTGCAAGGTGTTAAGCTTATTATTATTTATAAAGATACAGTTTTAGAAAATTTGGGCCAAAACACAAGTTAAATCTTTTTTTTCCTATAGAAATATGTATGTTGTACTCATAAGTTCAAGCCGGAAACCATTTATTTTGTGGTATTCGCTGCTTCATTCAGTTCTCAAGAAATGAATCTAGGTGTTACTCTGAGCTTATTTTTCATAACAGCCTAATTTCGCCGACAAAAACATGATTGCTTGATTTATTTACCTGGATTTCTCTTGTAAAACCTCTGAAAACTGAATTCTTTAAAAGGTTTACCTCAATTTTATTACAAATAAATTGTTACCATCATCAAATGTATGTTATTTTCTTATAAAAAGTCTGAATATTAAAAAAATAAGAACACTTTATCCATGACATGTTCTGGCTTCTTCTCCCTGCAATTTTATTTAATTTCAACTCCCATTCCTATTAGATTTTTTACAAAAATAAGTAACTTATTGTTGACAGAAACCCCCTACTAAGACGCTTTTCAATGAAGAACTGTAAGTAACCAGGTACTGAACCAATTTCTTATGCTTAATGCTACGCCTCATTCCACTCTCGTGAAAAGCCGATCTAGGACTTAATCTGGGCCCATTCTTTACGGCAATCTATTATGTCTAAATTTCAGCTCACGCCTTTCTTCTGCTTACAACCTACCGACCGACCGCCCGTCCGCCCGTCCGCCCGTCCGCCCGGCACTGACAAATCTCGTTTGATGCGGCTTAGGATGATGATGCATTGAGTGTCCCAGTTTCCTCTGGCTGCCATTCATTCGCCCCGTTCATATTTCTTTCATGCTCTCGCCCAGCATTCAGAGAGTCAGATGGATGCTCAGTGCATTCGGCTTAGCCATTATTCTGGGCCCCGCTGACAATCAAAGAGCCCCAAAGAGTGCTGCTCGCCCAGAAAAAGCCAGGCCAAGTGGGGATGCGGGAAAGTGGGTGGAAAATATGGCTCAGATGAAGATGAAGGAGCTTCTTAATAAATGATTTGCTGTATGTAGGGAGTAGAGGGAGTCCTTGTTTGTCGTTTTTGTTTTTATATAACTTGGTACTCTTCAAATAAGAGAGTATATTCACGAAAATATCTTTAGAAAAAGTAAAAGAAATTAAGTATATCCTTTTTTGGTAAGGAAATCGTTTAATTAGGTCCAAAATATATATTTTTTTTACATTATAAATCCAATTTGTAAGCAAACCCTTCTGAACCCCAAAAAGTATGCAATGCTTTTTACCAACTGTGTGTTAGGTATTCTATGGTCGCAATATGCTTTTCCCCCCTATAATTTGCTGCTGGGACAAAAGCAAAATGCCAAATAAGCCGCCCGAAAAAGGTCGCATTTGCATCTGTGGGTTGCCAGGGGATCTAACATATACCCAAAGGATTATATATACGCTTATATTTCGGGGTACACAACACTCCTATGTATTTCTAAGCCCGCATCCCGGATTGATTTTACATCGAACTCGTTGTTGGATTTTTTTCGCTGTGCTGTGTGTGTTGTATGTGTTGTATGTGGTGTGGCCCCTACTAATTAGCAAGTTCCTGGTCTCTGCGAGATTTGTCGGGATTCGGTTTTTGGCCGTGGGTCCAACTGTGTGTTAATGACTATGCTAATATTTTGCCTTTGTTTGTTGTTATTTCTACTGCAGCTGGCAAAGACCCCGCTCTTGGTTGGGAGGGAGGATTCCCAATAAAAACTAGCAAAGAGTCAGGCTGTGTCGTTTCATTATTGTGGAATGCTGGCCTGGCCTTTGCCATCGATTTCCCAGAATTTTCGATGATTGGGGAAACCAGTGTGAATTTTATTTTTATGATTTTCTAATGAGATTTATTGATGGAACGTTTCGTTGGAGTTGAAATGCAGGGAAAGGGGTTGTATAATTTACTAACATATCACTTTTTGGTGTGATATTTTGTAAAAAGTATTTCTAGATACCCCAAGGTATTCCAAATCATCCTTTTTGGTTTCATTTTAATTATTTATTGCTACTCATCCGGTGCATTTAAGCCAACCAATATTGCCCCTCAGTTGCCACTTATTCTTACTCCTGATTGCAGCTGCAAACTTCCTTCCTTATTATCCTTTCTCCCGGCATTTGAAAGCATTCGGTGTCTGAACACTAATAGATTTTTTTTTTGTTGTTCTGCAACCGAAGCAGCCTCATTTGCTGCAGCTCAGTGTAAGCTGCTTTGCTGCTATCATTTCCTTTAGTTCGCTCGCTTTTCCAAAACGTATTTTGTACAGTAAATGTTTCTGTCAGTGAGGTTTTCTATTGCTGCCTGCAGCTGCTCTGGTTCGGTGGCAAACCGTCCTTAGTTATTGCTCTCCATTAGGAAGAGCTTTGGACCCCCCTTTCTCCCCCTTTCCCATCTGATCCCTCTAACTCACTTGGTTCTCGGTTTCTGTTGCTGTTTGTATTTTAAAATTTTAAACGTTGCAAATGTTTTGCAACATTTTGACGGCTTTACCAGGCAGCTGTGCTGCTAGAATTCCCACTTTTATATACGGCTTGCAATTGCATTTGGTTGCCGTTGCTGTTGTTGTTCTTGTTCTTGTTGTTATTTGGCCAACACACGCTCCACACACACACACACACACACACGCAGCTGGCCACACAATGCGGCTGCTTTTTGGCCGTTTTTCGCACACATTTTTCAAACTCGAAGGCTTTTCGCGCGATGCGCTTTTTTTACGCTTCTTTTTTAAACCATGGCGGTGCCTCTTTGTAAGTATCTCCCTCTAGCTCACACCCTGCTTTCCATCTCTTTTACTCTCTTTTGGCCACAAATATGATGTGTATGTGTGCTGGCGCCTTTGTGTTGTTGTTTAACAAAAAAAAGGTTGTACACTGCGTTAAAGCCAGGAAAAGGAATAAAATAAGAGCCAAGAAATTAGGAGATCCGTTTAGGAGGGACAACCATGGATTACACTTAAAAAATTAGGGAGAAAATAAGGATGGAAAATAAAAAATGATAGCCTTAATAGAGATTTTCTAAACATATCACAATCTAGAAGATTTGTAGAAGAGGATTAAAAGATAAATGTCCCACAGAGCCCGTCAAGAAAACCAACTATACAAACCACTGATAAAATTATGAATGAACCAGAATATGTCAGCAAAACTAAAAGATAGCCTCCGCATCGGCGTGTATGTTGTGTTTTTGTAAGTCTTAGTAATTTGTAAAACTTACTAATGAAGAAAACATAAAAATAAATTTATTTATAATGCATCAGCGAAGTAAAACAGGTCTTAAAAATGATTTTAGAAATGTAATTTCTTAAAAAGATGACCTAGGATGCTCTACTTTTTAATAAAATACTAATTTACTCTTATTTATTTTTCAACTCAACTCCATTTCTTCCAGTGCCTCGTACGAACATATAAAATAGCCTCATGTAGAGTATAATGTATAAATTTAAAGCAAACGCAAGCTCTAAAGCCGCCTTGGCGGGCATTTTGTTTATAGGGGCGTGGCATCCAAAGTTTATCCCGCTTACCGCTTTTCTGGCTGCGGGCCTCGCTTTTCGCTTCTTCGTTTCCCATTTATTATTTCTTTTATTTTTGCATATTTTTTATGTTTTATGCGTTGTTCCTGTTCCAACACACGCACGCATGGTTTTCTGCTGATTGCTTTGTTCCGGCGCTTTAGCGATATATATACATATATACCGTGCCCCACAGTGGCCCCCCTCACCGCCCTAAGCTCGGAATCCCCTTAACACTTTGTAATGCTTTCACGAGGCATTATGCGATATACAAAAAATTTGTACATGCCCAGCATGCAATTTACCATTTATTAATAATATTTTTTGTTGTAAGCCAGCGAGAGTTATTTAACTTATCAAATTAGAGCAGACTTTGATTTGAGACTACATTTTATTAAACTATTAGGGTTTTATAGTATTTAAATGAAGGTTAATTAAAAGCAGTCAATTATCTGTTGTATTGAATTAAGAACAACCTCTTCCTAATACTGTAATTGATTTAAATTAATATTTATTTTATAGAAATGACGACTACTTTATTTGTATTATTATCTTTAACCATATAATGGAATCAATTAACTAATGGAAATATGATGTGCTTATTCAAGGTTTTTATAGAGTTGCTGTGACTTTTTCTTTCATTACCCTTAAGAATGTCCATCAAGTTAGCAGGGCAACTTTGGAAAATCAAAATTTTTTTTATGCCATAATTTGCCGCT
>JAEIIU010055624.1:42310-53519 GCA_018874675.1 Drosophila baimaii | reverse complement strand
AGGCCGCAATCGAAATATAAGGAGTTTTTAGCTTGTCAAACACTTATCTCTGCTGCGTACCTAGCTTAACTTGGAAGTTTACATTTCAAATTTTGTTAGCCCACAAACTTTCTGTTAAAAGTCGAATTAGCGTCCCTACAGTGTAAAAAGAAAGGTTTTCCTGACTGAATGGTTCTGTGAAAGGGAAAAGCTTAGTACAAGTTGCTGAATGGTTCTGAAAAAGGAGAATTCTTAAATATTGTGCTTTTGTTGTGCTTTCGATTATTTCTGTCATCAAAAAACCTCGATTGTATCGATAGTAACATCGAAGTTGTTGCATATCTAGTTTCGCTCTCTCCTCTGAAAAGTCTTGCAGCCCTGGTCGCTCAAGCATGAAAAGTCTGGCAACATTGGTCGCTCAAGCATGAAAAGTCTGGCAGCGCGGGTCGCTCAAGCATGAAAAGTCTGGCAGCACTGATTTCATACAACTCAAATGGTATTTTATGGTATTTTTTGGTGGGCCGGAAAGTATTTTTTATTGATAATTCCGCGGTCACACTGTCTCCGCGATTTGTGCAAAAGCAATTGTCCAAATAAACAATAATATCCATAGTTTTCTGTTAAAACTAGTAAATCTTGATAAGTAAACAAACATGTCGGCCGATGTACGTGATATTCTAGACATGGAGCGTGCCAACACGCCGGAAGTGACGCGGGATTCCTTTCTGGGCACCAAGAAGCGCAACTTTGAGCGGTAAACAAACAATTCCCCTGAAATCGAGGGCTCCAATTAATATGAGAGGCTTTTCGCAGAACCAAGAACACCTCCCGCCGTCCCGAGGGCATGCACCGTGAGGTGTTCGCCCTGCTCTACACAGACAAGAAGGATGCTCCGCCTCTGCTGCCCACAGACACAGCTCTGGGCATCGGCGCCGGCTACAAGCAGGCGAAGGCGCGCCTGGGCATGAAAAAGGTGCGCAAGTGGGAGTGGGCACCGTTCTCCAACCCGGCGCGCAACGATGCCGCCGTCTTCCACCACTGGAAGCGGGTCAGCGACCATTCGACGGACTATCCCTTCGCCAAGTTCAACAAACAGCTGGAGATTCCCACCTACACCATGACAGAGTACAATGCCCACTTGCGGAACAACATCAGTAACTGGAGCAAGGTGCAGACCGACCACCTGTTCGACCTGGCAAGGCGGTAAGCTTGAGATGTCCTTGATGTGTCAAACAATAATAACTCCTCCTTCCAGGTTTGACCTGCGCTTCATTGTGATGGCGGATCGATGGAACCGCCAGCAGCATGGCGCCAAGACCGTGGAGGAGCTCAAGGAACGCTACTACGAGGTGGTGGCTCTGCTGGCCAAGGCCAAGAATCAGACCAGCGAGAAGAAGGTATTCTCATATGACGCCGAGCACGAGCGGCGTCGCAAGGAGCAGCTCGAGAAGCTGTTCAAGCGCACTACCCAGCAGGTGGAGGAGGAGCAAATGCTCATCAACGAGATGAAGAAGATCGAAGCCCGCAAGAAGGAGCGGGAGCGCAAGACACAGGACCTGCAGAAGCTCATCTCGCAGGCTGACCAGCAGAACGAGCACGCCTCCAGCACGCCCAGCACACGCAAGTACGAGAAGAAGCTGCACAAGAAGAAGGTGCAC
Source organism: Drosophila baimaii (assembly GCA_018874675.1). Lineage (NCBI taxonomy): Eukaryota > Metazoa > Arthropoda > Insecta > Diptera > Drosophilidae > Drosophila > Drosophila baimaii. The sequence goes on along the minus strand of JAEIIU010055624.1, from coordinate 51,882 downwards.
CCCCAGCCGCGACCCTCCAAGGTGGACTCGGTGGTCAATGCCATCGAGATCGGCAGCAGCGGCATCAAGTTTGCCGATCTGCGTGGCTCCGGGGTCTCGCTGCGTTCGCAGAAAATGAAACTGCCGGCCAACATTGGCCAGCGGAAGGTGAAGGCCCTCGAGCAGGCCATTCAGGAGTTCAAAGTTGGTGAGTTGTGACGACAGGGCCAACGCTTTCGCTTGCTAACGCTAATTGTGTACTGTGTACTTTGAAGATCCCGCACCGCCGCCCACGGAGGAGATATGCACCTCCTTCAACGAGCTGCGTTCCGACATGGTATTGCTCTGCGAACTGCGCACTGCGTTGTCCACCTGCATCTACGAGATGGAGAGCCTCAAGCATCAGTATGAAGCCGCCTGTCCGGGCAAGGTGAGTGTCCTTTTTAGGTCTGAAAGAACATGGTTTGATCTCTGGTTTTCCTTCTCCCAATCCCTATGCAGACACTCAACATCCCGCCCTCGCTGGTGCCCATCAAGACGGAGGCCCTGGACAATAGCACAAATTAATTAAGTTAACGCGACCCGCTACGACACAGAGATTCTCCAGACGCCGATGTGTGTGTGGTGCGGCGTGCTAATCATTGTAACCCGTTTTCCACTCTTCCATATTTGTGCATTTGCGCTACTCCCAGTCCGCTTGGGGAAATAAATGGATAAACAAGAAAATTGTTTTGCGGCACACTCGATGTGAAAACCAAATAGCCCACGGCCAGCGGTGGCCAAGCAGCAGATGCCATGTCGAGTGTGAGAACTTTTTCCCGGCCATTCGGTTGTTCGTTCGTTCGGCCGTGATTTATTTTCCAGCTAGAGCCGTGTGCTCTGTTAGTGGCTAGTATTTGGGTTAGGCAAGCAGCGGCAGTGGCAGCCAGAGCACCATGGGATGCGATCTTTGGCGAACCGAAAAGGAGAAGGAGAGAATCGAACTGGGCTGAGCTGAGCGCTCGCGCTGCTGCTGATATGTTCAATTCGATGCCTGCCCACACACAATTCGGATATAGAGATGCAGAGGCGGAGGCGGCTTCCCATTCATCGGGACCAGTATTTGTGAATGAACCGAATGCGAAGGCAAGCAAACACACACAACACCCATACGAAGGCGCACGCAAAGCGAGAGGCGGAGGATCGCCGAGGAGAGCGCGGTGGAAAAACGCATATGAAATCATTCTGTTGGCGGCGGCTCGACCTGCCTTACCTGAGCGTAGGCCGCTCAGTCGAGTTTCAGACGTCGTCGGGTTCAGTTCGTGGCAGTTTGTAGCGCCTCGTCTCTCTCTCTTTCTCGTCTCTGTGTGTAATTGTCGGTGGTGTTGTGCCGCATGCCGCATGCAACCCGAAAACAAAGTTCGTCTGAGCGGCAAATGTGAAAATGCAAATTTAAACATCCTCGCACATTGCTACCTGGCATTCCTCGGTTACCGTCACATCGTCACAGTCATTGTCAGCGTCATCATCCCTCCAGACTCTGGGAATCCTGGCGGGGGGCAAGAGTCGGACTCGCATCCGTTTCCGGTTCTTTCTCTGTTCTGTTGATTGTTCCCTCCAAACATACTTGCAGTCGGCGGCGGTCGGTAGTTTTTCATGAATGAAATTTTAATTTCATGAGTGCGCGAGTGTGTGTGCGCCGCATGTCCAGTCGCAGTCGCAGTTCCAGCTCAAACTCCAGCGGTGTCAACTGACAGTGCTGCCCTCCTCCTCCTCCTCCTCCGATCGCATTGTCGACGCTGCCGGGGCGTCAGTGCACCGTAAAGATCTTTATCGCATTTTAAATACGTTCTCTGGAGCAGAAGGCAGAAAAGGCAAGACCCGGTCGGTCGGTCGGCACAGGTAGACGGAAAGCGAGCCAGGTTAATGCGGTTTATTGTTCTATGAACGCTGGCTGGCACCGCTCTCTGTTTAAGTTTCGCACGCTGATAAAGAGGAGCGACATCGAACGCACGGACTTCGCCCTTAACATCAAGATGTGGCCCAAGCTCAGGTGAGTCTCTGGCCCAAATAAACATTTATGCGTGCTCTAGATAGGTGGGGGGAGAGACGCCCACATAGCTTTAGAAATCAAAGTGGCTCTGGCATTTGCCATTTTCTACTGTTCGCCGCTCTCTCCCACAGCAGCGTGTGTAGCAGAAATTAGCACCTTTTAATCTAATAATAACGCTGGAACCTAAAGCAGCCTCTAATCGCAGGCTTAATACAGCCGCTGCCCGAGGGCAGGTGAATGGTTTGTGGATCGGTTGGATAATAAACTCGTATTAAAAATTCAAAAGCCATAATGATTTCAATCAGCTCGCAGTCATTTAACGCCGCCCAAACGCACAGCACTTCCGTTGTGTTTTTGTCTCAAATTTCGTTTAATTTCACGGGCTAATGTTTAACCAATTCACCAGCCAGCAAGCCAGCCGCCAGGGAAGCCCACGCTATTTCGAGGGCTGCTAGACTTAAGAGCTATAAGAAATGGGAAGAGACAACATGGAAGAAGGAACCCACACACACACGGAGGCTCCACTCTCGGTTTACGCGCAATTAGCGCTTTGTTGTTGTTCCTCCACTCTCTTCTAATTTCATATATAACTCATCATTTTCACAGCGGGCAGCACACTCGTACCACACAAGGAAAGGAAAAACTCTTTTTATATTTATTTTCATTTCATTTTCAAAACGCCCACAACAACAATGAAAGCGGAGAAAAAAGATTGCTCATAATTAATGTTTATATAATTTTTTACTGCTTTACATGCGGCTCATTAGCCGCCACGGCTCGGGTTGCCTCTCTGCCGTTTCTGTTTCTGTTCTTCTTGGCTTGACATGGCAGGTTCGTTGCCTAAGTCTTTTGTTTGCCAACTGCCAACTGGCAACTGGCAACCGTGGGCGTCCGTTTGATGCGGGAAGCGGAGCGACTGCGACTGCGACAGAGCCCCAGCAAATGCCCAAGGAAAAGAGATAAAATAAGAAACATTTGTGCTACTTACCTGCCGCTGCTGGCTGCTGGCTGCTGCTGTTGCTCCACAACAAGTTGCCAAATTTGGCAATGGGAGCGCAGAGAGCTGTGCCTGCTGCTGCCCACTTACTTTTGTGCCCAAAGTGTGTCGCTGACATCCGAGCATCCATCCAATGAGCTAATGTCTCTCTGGGCAAAGATGAGGCCCCACTGTCACAGCATTGTGGCAAGTCGCATGTCGCATGTCGCAGGGAATAGGACCTCGGGCCTCCTCTTGTTTTTCTGCCAGTGCATGCATAACTTATACACAGCCATTCACTTAGCATACTCCTCCGCAGCATCCGCAGCAATTTCTTGCCATACAACTTTAGTCTGTCTCTGGCATTTGCATTTGTGTGTGGGCAGGCCGTGGTGTGTGGTGTGTGCGGTGTGCGGTGTGGGCTAGACCAAGCTGCGAGTGAGTGTGTGGTGTGTGTGTGTGGCATATGCCAACTGTTGTCGCATAATATCTTTAATTTAGTTCATTTCCAAGCCCATTTTCGTGAGGCTCCCCACTCAGCTTTCTTCTTGGCGCATAATTTCCCTCAAAATTTCATTGATTTTTCGGCTCTCTCGTCAAGCGATTTCCACTTTATTGGTTTTTCTGTGTGTGTCTGTGTGTGTTTTGGCCCGACTTTGTCTTGGCTTTCGAAATGTCGCAATTAACAGTCGATTTAGCATTATATGCACATGCGTTGGCGGCCTTCTCGTGTCTCAACTGGCTTTCTGAGGTTTGCGTGGGCTGTGAACTTGGTCTTTAGGTTTTTTTCGTTGGCCCAGCTTTGGGGAGATGTGAGAGGGGAGAGTAGGTTGTGCTGCTGGATGATGAGGAATGTCGGGTTTTGGATGGAATACTATATTTTCTTATGTTATTTTGACTTATATCAATGCTTAAAAAGGGTAGGATAATGGCACAAGGATATAATAATTGCAGAATAATTTCTTTATTTGAGTTATATGCGAGTTTTTGCTTAATTAGGATCTTCAAGGCTTGATTTGCTGGTTTTAATGTGAGCAAAATATCGCATAAATCGGCCTATTACAAAATGTTTTAACAATCTGGGTTAATATGAAGAAAAACATAGCAAACAATGCTGAAATAAGCCTGTGCTACGGATGACTATTTTTAAAACCCTGCAATCTTCTGAAAGTATTGTCAAAGAAGTTTTAAAAAACGGGCCTTCTGAAAGCCACAGCACAATAAAGCACGACTTCAATTTGTCGAAAAAAAAAACGTTTAAAAATAATGGGGCATATTTTATATATTAAGTTTTGTTCCGCATTTTAATTAAATATTTTTTTTGTTATGAAATAAGTCTAGTCTTGACGATGCAGATGGGTTTCGTCACTATTAATCTTGACGGCCCAGATGGTCTTCGTCACTATTGGAGTAAGAATCCACAATTGTTTTCCAAATGCAATTTTGGAGGCAAATGCTCAAGGGTTTTGGGAGCCTTTCTTGGGTCTGGAACGCGTTATCTGTGTTTCACATGCTCAAGGAGGATACGAAAAGTATTGGAGGATCTTGTGACATTTTTTGAAGAAACTGTGAAAAGGAATTTTGGCTTTAGGCAAGGTAATGCATCCATTCGCATGATTTGGTTAGCTTGCTTTTCAAAACTACTAATTTCCTGATGTCGTATAATTATACCCAGGCATATATATACAGCTGTTTTGATTCCATTAAGGAATGTATCATATTTATATTTATTAAATTGTATTAAAGAATAAAGTAATTGAATAAAAAGATTATAAAAATAGAGTTAACTCCTTTAAATATACATTTTATTGTCAAAAACAACCATTTTATGAATGAAACTTCACTTATGCTCTGTTTTAATTGGATTGATTATAGGCAACAGCGTCTAAATTTGCTAAATACAAAATGCAATTTATATTTTAAACACCAAAAAACATTTAAATTAAACGACACATGTCTACGCTCCTCATTTACCATAATCACATTATCCATCAGTTTGTTAATTTGGTGTTTTCATGCTTTTTTTTTACCATTCAATATTTGATGCGTTATTCACCACTCAACGTTAAGAATATATAAACACGTTTGTATGCATTAAATTCGTGGCCCAAAGGCAAGTGAAATGAGCTGCAGGAGCGCAACGGACGAGAGCCGAGACAATGTCCATAAATTTCGGTCTCAAATTGCTTTTAGTTGTTCAACAGCGGCTGCCGTCGGCATATTCATATGCAAATGGCATACACAACACGGCCCGGACTCAGACTCCGATCTAAAGACTCTTTTGGGGCACAGAGCAAAGGCAACAAGAAATCCAATTTAATTTAAATTAAACACACAGCCCGGCCTGGACCAAGTTCATTCATTCATGTTCCGAGACCGAGGCACCGAGTCCGGGGCCCATAAAATGCAAGATTTTGTAAATAAAATAAAAATGCACGCGCACAAAACCCGGCTTATGGTTTGTTTACCTTGCCCCAAGGGAAATCGGAGCAGATCGCTGGGGATCAGCCAACTGTTCTTCGCATTTGGATTTCGGACTTGGATTTATTTCATGTTTCAAGTCGGGTATTGGGTCTCATCCGAGACAGGGGTCTCGGCGGCTTGCAGCGAGTGCTGTCACTTGTGGGTTACTTGGCCTGCGATTTGCTTAATTGTTCGAGTGCCTGTCGGTGGTGGTACTTGGCCGAGCAGCAGCTGCCCACGTGTGAGTTCAATTAAAAAGTAATTTGCCCAGCACTGGCGAAGGCAAAACAAAAGCAGCCAAATCCGATGCGAGCCACCCACACGCTTCCGCTGACTTGTCGTCTCGGCCCACTCTCAAAAAATAATACTTACTAATTTTATTTCTCGGGTTTGTTGCTGTTGTTCGCTTCTCTGTTTTTTTTTTGTTTTTCTTGTCGTTTACAGCAAAAACGGGTTTGTGAGACCTGTGATTTGCAGTTCGCTTTGACAATATTACCAGCAATTCGAGACTGGCAAGCGAACCCACAGAGCCACGACAAGCACACATATTGTTACTGCATGGAACACACAAATTTGGGGGCAGAAGAAGTCGGCATAAATTAGAAGTTAGTTTACGGATTCTCCAATTAAATATTAATTGGTTTTAATATATATTCCATTTACAGACTTGTCAGGAATCGGGTTTTTTTTTGGAGTATTTATTGAGTGCGGTAGATTAAGACTTTTAAAAAGCGTAACTGGATAAAATAAACAAGAGAGTGACTAAATTTAAATTAATATATAATTGCAGAAGTTGTTTAAATATTTTATATTATTCACTACTGAAAGGAGGTATTTGGGATTTTAAAATAAACAGCAGGAGAAGGATTGTTTTAAAGATACTAATATGTTTTGCAGTTTTCCAAATACCTCATAAGTCTTCCCATGGCATTGGATATGATAGGATCTGCTGTATCATATTTTATTTATTAAACAAAAATTATAACTTAAGAGTTCACGTGACTTGATATGAATGAATGGTTTCATAATTGCCTGCAATGATAAAAAACATGGGTGCCCATACAATACATTAACATGCCTTTATGCTAGCAATAAATAAAATAAAGTGGTTAAATATGAGAAAAAATATAATTTATTGTAATATTACATAGAAAACAGCTGTAATTAAAAATTAAAAAAAATATATTTACCTTTAAAAATCTCTCTAATATAAAAACCTCTCTAATAAAAAACCATTTAACTATAAAAAGTTAGATTAAGTCAGAAAATAACAATTTGGCAGACGTAATCAAAGCATCAGTGTCTTTGTTTACAGTCTGTGCATACTATATGTATGCTGACACGCGAGTCAGGACTTTGGGCATCACTGACATAAACACAGTATGACATAAACACTGACATAAACACAGTATGAGCCTAAACACAAGCTCTGTGTTTATGTTTTTGATGGACTTATAATTGTAGATGGAAATATAATATTTACGATCCTTGTCAGAAGACCAGCATCCGTTTCCGTCTTACAAGAGAGAGATGCTTTAATGGGCTTCATTCCGAGCCGAGTCATTCCGTGCAATCGGTTCTCACAGGCCCAAAGGGGGGAATACAAGGGACCAGGAAGCAGGGACCAGGATCACAATTAAATCCCTTTCGGTTTTCAGTTTCCTGTCCCCTTTGTCTACTCCTTTTTGCCTTTTCGGCATGCTAAATACGCCAGGCCGACCACAATGGAGGACGTGGATGTTGAATGTTGGATGTTTGGTGTTTGGTGTTGTGTCTGGTGTGGCTACTTCAGTTTCGAAAGCAGCTGCTTCGGTTTGCCACTCCCCCCTCTCTCTCTCTCTCTATCTCTCTCCTGGCCGCCTTTTTGTGTGCCGCACGTCTGTGGTTGCCACTTTGCGTGACATTTCGACCTTTGGCTGGCTTTTGCAGCAGCAACTTTTACTATTTTCATGCTAGGCATACATTTCATTTGCCACACACACACATGCCCCGTTTCGATGCGCTTTCAACATCCGAACAATGCCCCAGCAGGTTGATATTCAGGCATGGCCAGGCCAGAAATAAAATAAAATTAAATAAAATAAAAAAAGCAATTTACAAATTTCGCCTTTGGCCTATGCAACATGTTGCTGTCATTATGATTAGCAACATGTTGCCCAATTTGCCCGCCGCAACAGTTGCTGCTGCTGCCGCGGCCGCTGCCGTTTCGGCAATTCATGTCACTCGTTGCGGTTGCATTAGCCTGTAAAAAATAAGTTATTTTATGTATAAATAATTAGGCAACTTGCAACTGCAGCTGACGCCGAAAATTGTTTCCCTAAATTGCCGTGAAACGGGGTACGGACAGGAATTCCCCTCACTTCATAAATGTCTTTTACTTTTGGGGTAAAAAGAGCCTGCTTTTTGTTCATTTTCGTATCTTGAAATATCAAATAAATATATTTTCTTAGAGCCCCCGCTATATTTATTATATATCTTTTCAGTTGTTATGTTAATTGATTTATTGTTTACCTGGGAATATGTATTTATTTATTGCTCATAAACAGCCTAGAGAGACTTTCAAAAACGATTGTATTTTCCTCTGAAATAAACCGTAAAGAGCACCTACCATTCGTTATATGTTAACCCACAATTACTTGCTTTTTTTTGACTTTGTTCATTTATTGCCCAAGAAGGCGAGCTAACAAAAAACGCGTTTTTAATTGTTCGGTGGCTTATCGCATGTTTTGGCCATTTTGGGAGCGCAAAAATGTTGAGCAAAAGGGGAGAGGAATAACAATCAAAAACCAAAACAAAAAAACAAAAATAATAATATATTGTGCCAGTTAAGACTAAAGTTATGTGCGAAATAAATAAGAATCGATTTGTGTTGTTTCTTCTCTGATTTGTTGTTAGCAAACGATTGAAGTTTCCAATCAGAAACAGAGAGTTTGCCGAGTTTGCGGCAACTTTTCTGAGAGTCAGCTGCAAGCTACACCCATTTTGCGGCGTCATTATCATATGTATCTGTATTTCTTGATCTTCAATGATGCAGCATCATCAGCAGGCAGGCAGGCAGCCAGCCAAGTCGTTCCGTTTCGTTCCGAAGAAAACGCTGCAATGCCGTTGCCAGCCTCTGCCATTTGGCCAGGCTTACTCCCATATACTCCATGCTCCATGCGTACATTTATGTATAGCCAAACGAGAGGGTTTATTTCCGCTGACGTGCCTTAATTTCAGTCAGTTTGGGACTGGCTCTTGCCGCCGTTTCTGCTGTTTCTGGTGTTTTGGTCTCCGTCTCCGTCTCTGTCTCCATAGTCTGTCTGCTCCAATGATGATAATGGCGATGGCGATGACGATGGCGCTATGCGCCTACACATCAGCCAGCGCTCGGCGTGCTAGACCCCTGGCAAGGGGCTTCTTAGCTAGGCTAACCGCTTGAAAACCATCTACAAAAATATAGGACTACAGCAAATTAAAGATCAGGGATGCCACAGAAGTTGCAGCGTTCCCAAGCTTGGTTCTCGATAATTCCTTGGTATATTTTAAGAAGAAGAATAATGAAGGATCTCCGACATCAAAGGAATGGTTAATAAAGATTTAAAGAATCGCGTTTCTCATTAATTTCCAACTTACCTAAAATAGGTAATAAATAGAGCTACATAGTAACATCTGATTCAAGGAAAGAGCATTCCACATTCTCCTAAAAATACATTGGCAACACAGATGTGTGGGAGCTGGCAGCTCCCTGCCCAGATGAATAATCAACCCAAGCTGGCGTCTCCAGTCTGCACACGGAAAAGTGATGGCGACGATTGCCTTGGGTTTCTATCCGCCGACACCGAGGCTCCTGCCCCGCTCCTCCGACCTCCAACCTCCTCCATCTGTGGTGGCGGCTTGATTAGCGAGTCCGTGCTAAGTCTGAGGCCAAACAGGCACCGCGGCACAGAAGAGCAGATCAGTCAGTTAGTTGGCCACAGCGGATGGATGATGGATGTGCTTTGATTGAGTGCGGGGACTCATCGCTCCGCTGAGTCAGCGGCGGCGACAGGTCAGCGGCAGCGGAGGTACTCGGAATCCGGATCCTGGGAGGTGTGAGGCGTGGCATTTTATGCATAATTAGCCACACTGAGGACTGTGGGG
>JAEIIU010055624.1:0-42292 GCA_018874675.1 Drosophila baimaii | reverse complement strand
GGGGGGGGGGGGTTGGTTGTCGAAGCCAAAGGAAGCAGCGGGGCTGAGCGGAAATTGAAGGCACTCAAACGTTTCGAATCGCTGGTCAGTTAGCGTGACAGAGGTGGAGTTGAGCTGAGCTGCATTTTAAAATATTTTTATTGTTAAGGACGTAGCCGGTGTGTACGCAGTGGTCAACACCACGCTTAATGTTACCACACAGAGCGAAATATTTGAACTTGTTTAGTGTTTTAATACAGAACTTCAAGAAATTGGGTATCTAATTAGTGGAGAATTTCAAAATAAATTGGTAAAAGGTAAAGGGTGAGAGAATATTAGCAAGGTCTTTTGCCGCTTCGATTACGGAGATAAAATGCGATTATTTCGCTAATAAATAAGCTATATCCTATAGCTTTTGTTTGCCTTTAGCTTTGGTAGTAAGTTGTATATTGTAGACATATATGAGTTGACTTTATAAACACAAAAAACGGAGTTAGTTAAAGAGTATCCCTGTCTCTCTCTGTAAACGATCTGAATGTATGTACTTTACTTTATGAAAGAGACAGAATTGAACAAATAGAGCAAAAAATACAATAAGAAACCAATAATTTTAATATATTTTGAGGTGAATTATTGTATAAATTCGACCTCAGTACGCAGTTTTAAGCCATTTCGGAATTTGTAAGTTTTTCTTCGATATTTAGAGCAAAGTTTTTCGACTGCTTGTTGATCATCCTCTAAAAAATGCTTCCTTTAATAGTTCTTCAAAGATTAGGGACTCAGATGAAGAAGTCTGCATATTTTTAGATAAAGCTGTACCTTCAAGTCCGGCTCTTTGCCTTTGACAAGATATTTCTGTGTGTGTTTTTTTTTTAAACAAAACTACGGTTGAATCTCTGTAAGAAACCCTACAAAAACACACCATCTTATATATATAATATATTTTTCAGTGTGTGTTGATTTAGCAGGAGAAAACAGATTTATTTTGACCACGTACATATGCAAAGCGCATTCTAATGGAACCGGCCAGCCAGCCAGCCAGCCAGCCAGTGTTTCCTCTGTCCATGCTCGGCCATTGTAGTTTGCAGTTACGCTCTGATTTTTGAGCCTCCACCTGTTGCCGCTGTTATTGTTTGCCCTCGGCTTTGCACGCTTCCCTGATGCCCTGCGGTGCGTTTGCAATTGTTGTTGCCGGTGCCCCCAAAACGGAAATGCCGCCTTTTGTTGAGCGGAAATGCAAACCGATATTGTTCAAGAACCTTACCACTCCACTCGTACCTATGATTGACTTTGAATGGGTCTCGTCTCGGGTTGCACCGTGTTGCGCCGCAGCTATCAATTACCCCTTAGTGTCCCCGGTGCCATTCCCATTCCAATTCCCAGTCGAGATGTCATTGGAGAGTGCCAGAGTGCCATCGCCATCAAGATCCCAACGCCCAAACAAAAGGCATAAACAGAGCTCGCCCACTTGGAGGCCTATGCCTCGGATAAGCTCCCTGTGTGGGCAAGCAGTCGCAGCTCCAGATCCGAACAAGCAATTATGCAAAGCATTCACATATATCTCTTTCGCCTTCTATAAGTAGGTACAGCATATGGATATGTACATAGGAATATAGTAAGTCAGCTCAACCCTGGATGGAGCCGCGCGCCGATCGCACAGGCGGTCGCACAGGCGAGAGGCTGCGAAGGTTGCACGCCACGCGGAGATTGGGAAGATTCTGCTGATTGCGACAGAAGCGGTCCCAGCCCTTCCAGTACTTGAAGCCCTCGCGCTCCTGGATCATTTTTGCACAGGCAATGTCGTCGCCAATGTCATCGTTGGAGAAATCTGCAATTGTTTAGGGTTTAGATGTTTAAATAATACATTAATATGATTGTAGCTGCAGAGGAAATATTATTTAGAAATATTATAAACATAGCTTATGAGTTAAGAGACTTGTTCGGAAGGAGGGACAAAACTATGGATAGCAAAAGTCCGATATGATTTTTCGCGCTCAATATCATTTCAATAATTTTGTAAACTTTTAAATATCAAAATTCAAAATATCGAAAAAATCAGATTTTACGTTAATATATTGATATTATCGAAAATGTTTAAAGAATTGTAAAGTAAACAATCGCTGGCTTCTTTGGAGACGAGGATTGGGGTCTGATATATCAAATTAAATATGAATAAATATAGATTTCTATATCGATCGTTGAATCAAATATTGATACAGTATCGATTTATCGGCCTTTTCTGATTAACGTTCATCTCACCTTCACATTTCTTATTGCACTGCCCTCCCTTGCGTCCCTCGGAGCAGTAATCCCTGCTGTTGATCTGGAACAGACCATAGTTCTTGCTGTCGTTTTCCTTTTTCGTGATCTTGGCGGTGTCCAGGTAACTCTCGTGCTCCACCAGACAGATCCCTGTGAAGTATTTCGTGATTTCGAATAATATATAATAAAAATAATAAAAAAACTTACAGTTTGAGATGAAAGTTTTGTCAAAATTGTAGTTCTCCACCAGCACGCGGGTGAGTTCACAGCGCTGATACTTCTTGGACTCCACTTGCTGGGACCCCAGCAGCAGCAGGGTCAGCACTGGGAGCAGCACCAGTAAAAGGGAATTCATTTTCAGCCAAACTGAAAGTATTGAATTATAGAGTATTTGGCGAAGTCTGATCACCACGTGTTTCCTCATTAGCTATGGACATACTTAACCGAAGAGGTTAGAGATTGTATAAGTACTCAGGTTCTTCTACGAGCAGTTCCCTGCCTGACAGCTGAAGCACCTGACCGTTGGAGATCGATGTTGCTGCTTCTATGCCCACTCGCATATTAGAGTTAAATGAGCTTTAAAAGTGTTGAAATTCTACTGCACATCTGGTGGTTAGTTGTGAAGGTGCTTTCACAGTTTTTTGGTTTTTCACGGTTTCCCATGACATTTCTTCTTTTTTTTTTAACACCAAACAAGAACCACTCAATTGTGGCTAATGATGAGTCCACTAACAAATCACCATACCTTTAGCTTTTGTTTACTCCCACAAGGCTTCGTAGCCTTGTAGAGTTTTGGTTTTTGCATAGAATGCGTTTTATATATAAGTCACCCTATTTATTTTATCTCTATATAAGTGAATGTACAAGAAATACATTGACATATTAGAATTGCATTTGTGTGAACAAATTGGCTAAATATGAGAAAATAAAAAAGCTAACATCTTGTGTAAATAGCTTTTGATACAAAACAACTAGAAGTGGCTAGATTAACCCATAAAATTACAAAGTGACCTCACTAGTGCCTTGTTTACATTCCGTACATTCAGTGCGTGTGTAATGTTGGGTGAATATTGTTCACTTTTTTCTTTTTCATCTTTTGTTCTTTTTTTATAGATTCAGCTCACTCATATTGTTCACTTGCACACAGCTCATTGCTCCGTTGCTCAGTTGTTCACTTGTTCACTTGTTCACTGCTCAATGCTGAGTACTACATTTCAAGGACTAAAAAAATACTATATTTTACGTTACAAATTACCTTCAAGCTAGAAATATTTCATACTTCGCGTATTAATTATATAGATAATTACACAATTTAAATTTTACTGAATTTCATAATGCACATGATCAGTTTTTAAGAAAGAGAGAAAGAGAACAGTGTGCAAGGAAAGGTAACCAAAATTAATTGAGCAATTGAGGAAAAATAATTGGGAGAGCGAAATGGAATAAGTAACCAAAAATGGTTCACTTTGCTCATTGAACAAGTGAACAGAAAAGAACAAAATGAAGAAAAATGTTTAAGTGATCAAATTAAAAAATGAACGAAAAAAACAAAACAATTAGGAAGGAACATGTTCACTTGCTCAGTTTGGTGAACAAATCCTTTTTACTTACTTACTTCCTTATGAACAATCCAAGACTAGCGTGGTGAAGGGCTGACAGATAAAAAGCGTATAAGGGCTTAGGGCTCCACTGCTCAATATAAATAGATACCTCTCATGTCATTTTGCTTTAATATCATATAAAGCCTTCATTATTTCAAAAGTCTTTCTATATGCTAATCCCAGTGATTTCAATAGCATTATTTCAGAGTGAACTGGAAGTCCTATAAATGTGTAACAGCTGTGCCTAGTTCTGATTGATTCCGAGAATTAAAGTCTATTAATTTCACTGAGGGGCATATGATTATTTTTCCATTAAGAAGAGTAACTTATATGCATATGCATATGTATATACCAAGATGCCTAGGGGAATTACGTATTATTTTCAATAGGCTTTTTAAAATGTATGTATATAGTGTGTCTCTTATCTGCATAACTTCTATAGATTATAGATCCTATCTCAATTTATAATGACATAAAATGATATTGAGATATATTCAAGCTATCCACCAACACTCGTACCCCTCAAGGTTACCAGAACGTAAACAACCACGAAAAAAAAAACAATGTTTGGAGCTCTAGGCTCGCAGATCATTAAGTATACGCATGTACACGTTTCACTTTTCTCAATTTGCATGCCAGCGAGTGTAATAGCAATAATGAGATTGAGTTAATTCCTCTGGCCGAACACTTTTACTTGAGCCAACAGTTTGTTTACTTTGTTTACTTAATTATCGCAGAACAACAGAGCCCGCTCGAGAGCTCGTCAGCGGGAAACGAGTTTGTTCAGGGGGGAGTATATCAGTATCGCGATTACCTGTATCTTCTTGCCGCGTTCCGGGTGATGTTTCGTGTGTTTGGCGATGGCGTGCTTCTAAATAGTATTTGCACACACCCGAGATCGGATCCGGTGCGGAGCTAGCTCGCCGGTGCGATGCCGCTGACCCGAGTTTAAGTACTGAACGCCCGAATATTCCTCAGGTACAATTGCGCCTCGGTTCGCGGCTCGAGTCGAGGAAATTCTCTCCCGTATAGCGGATCGCTCAGTTCACTATATGAACATGCTCTGCGGGCCGATAAAGCTGATAAGGCTATAGCATGCCGACGCGGTTGAATTCACACCTGAACTCTCTGACAGGTCCAAAGATCTGGGCTGGGGCGCTGGGGTGGATTCCCATATTTCCCATATTTTGAGGAGGGTCTGGTTTGTAATTTGGAATTCTCAGAAGTTTCATTATTACAGTGATAAAAAGAGGAAATATTTTTAGCAATCAATCGAATTGTCGTGAGTTCATTGCTTCAACTTATGGTCTGTGTTTACTTAAACAGAGCTTCTGAGAAAAATAAAGCCTGGTTTTATAAATAGCCTCAATCCGCACGGAAATTCTTCAAAAGGTATTATTTACAGTCTCCTAAGCCAAACTAAGAAGAAATCTAGACATATGTAGGGTATTAATACAGGGTTTAACTAATATAATGGTGTGCGGAAGTTTTTTATACAAATTGTTATCAGATTCCTAACAAAATTGCAACTTAAACATAGCCAATTTCATATTTCTACTCTTACCTGTAAGCCTTATCCCCCAATCTGCCCTATAATAGATATAGAACCCATTTTAACATATGTATATGTATATAGATAATAAGCGCTCCTAAAATCCACAATATAAATAATTAGACTGCCCAAATAAATCTGTCTTTGATATTTTTATGTATTTAATTCTTTAAAGTGAATGATTAGCAAAACAGATAAGCATCAGCCTTGGGATGGCATCTCACCCGAGCTGATAGCGGGAAATTCCTGGAAATACTCGTAGTTAATCGGGCGATTCGGTAAATAAATACACTTTTTCGTTTTGTCAGACACATTTGACTTAAGCTTTATGTGATTTAGTAGCTATGCATACAGTTAGTTAAGGCTAAGAGCAAGTCGGGAGAGCAGTCCTAGCAGCGCGAGACATCGGGCAGCGTGCGCCCACGACACTTGCTCATCCAACCGGGCCAGGCCTGGAATCCGTGGCGGTTGAAGATCTGCATGGCGCACCGTGAGTCATCCGAGATCTCGTCGTTGAGGAACTCTGCGGGGAAATTTCTCCACCTTTAATATCTGTGTGCCTGGCGTGGGCGGAATGTGGACTCACCTTCGCATTTGATGTTGCAGATGCCACCGCGACGACCTTTGCGGCACCAGTTTTTGCTGTTAATCTGTGGAATTGTGGCAGAGTCGTTGAGTGGCACAAAAACGGGAAGAGGGATTTGGTTTAACCCACCTGGAAGAGCCCGTAGCTGACGCTCTGGTTGGGCAGCTGCATGGACTTGGATGTGCTGCGTCCACTCTCGGCTTCCACAAGACATACCCCTGGGTGTAGAAATTAATTATAATTTATAAGTACTACACACAAATAAATACAACAATATTTAATTAAGATTGTTTTGGAAAATGACTACAATTTCGGAATGGTTAAAGCCTTTCCTTCCTTAAAAAGAACTTATCCCTGAGGTCGAAACTAGAATAGGAATATAATGGATGTTAATCGATTTAAAATCAATTTCCTATATAAAAACATCGACAACTTCAATATATTTCCAACTAAACCCTTAAACCAAAGTGGTTTTTATACAATTTCCAGTTTAGCTTGAACATAAAAAAATATATTATAGAACATCTTCTAAGTAGATTTTTTTATAATATTTTATTTATGAGTATTTATTATTAATTATGTTAGTCAAAAATTAATTGTTTAAGTACATAGGAAGAAAATAATTCCGAATAGTAATGACTTTAAGTTCACCTTTACTCTTTTAAATATATTCGTAAAACTATTAAATTTTGTAACAACCTTTTAATAATTACTTTGTTACTAAATACTTTGGAACCTGGCCCATACTCACAGTTGGACAGATAACTGCGGGGAAAGTCATGACGCAACAGCTCCTTGGCCAACTGACACCGTGTCAGCAGCTTGGCCTCCGTCTCCCATTGCGACAGCAGGAGAAGATTCAGCACCAGGACAAGGGCACCGCCCTTGGGCAAGTGACTGGCCATGTCGGGTTAAAGATGAGAGGTGGGTTAATCGTAGGTTGTAGGGACCACTGCTAATCCTTTGGATACCAGAGCGCTTCCCTCCGCGACAACTGCGAGCACTGGTGCACTTTGCTGCGGAATTATTTCTACGAAACTGGATGCGTAGCGCCCGAAATCTGGGTTTTTAAAGCCTCGCACGCATTTTTTTTTTCCCACTCTGGATGGAGGTGGGAGTGGGAGGGAATGGCCTGGTGACATGGAAAAAATATAGAGGGTATTCGCACGAAGGGGTCACTCGAAAGAGGATAAAAACTATAAATATGTTGTATTATTATAAGTTATAATATTTGAAAGTGTCTTTGGGGCTTTGGTGTTTCTATTACTTTAAAAATGAGAAGATAAATTTCGAAACGACTCAAGCTAGTCCCTAGATTATCTCTCAGTGCATTCCATAAATCGCTCTGATTGCGTTAAGCTCTAAATTGGCAAATTGTCTTGCAGAGATAACAATGGGAATCTTAGGCCCGAAACGCATCCACTGGATGGAGCTTGGGCCTGTGTTTGTGTGTCAGAGTGTCAGTGACAACTGCGGCTTGACCTAAAAAAACGCACGATCTGATGATGTGCGGGGAGTGCATCCAGTGCATCCCAGCACTGGGTCGCCAAGTGTTTACGCTTTCAATGGGGCAAGCGACTAATTTCCATGAAAACTTTTCCACTTACAGCCTACTAGCACTTCTCGTGCTCTCGCTGCTGTCCGCCCTGGCAGCGGCCAATGACCTCAAGGATCTGCTGGAGGACAGCACCACGCCCAGTACGAGTAGCTCCTCCTCACCAGCGTCGCCGACGACACCTATGGCATATGTGGTGTCCGCAGCGGCAGTGCCCGCCACCTCTGCAGGCAAGATCAGATCCAAGTCTTCCTCCGGGAAATACGTGAACAAGAGCTCGCCCAGGAAGCGCAAGGCGGAGCAGGTGTCTTCGCTGCCCCTGCCCGTGGACGATGGCCTCACGGAATGGAAGTGCCCCAACATTACGGGCACTCGGAACGCAGAGCTCGAGTGCGGATGCGATCTGCCGCACACGCTGAGGTGCAACATTGATCTGCATGGACTACTGGTGAGGTTTCCTTAGCTTAATACCCCAAGTAGCTCCTTTGTAACTCCCTATAATGATATCCTTCAGCTCCTTTCGGACAGACTGCGCACCTCTCCGTACTCTATCTCCCTGCTGGACTGTTCCTTGCGCAATGTGACCTTCTTGAGCGACGCCAAGATCTTTGACGGAGTCTCGCTGCACGGCCTGGTCATCTCCTCCGGCGAGATCAAGCGTGTGCACAAGTCCGCCTTCCTGGGCATTCGGGGGCCACTGCAGGCCCTTGGTCTGCCGGGCAATGCGCTCATGAGCGTGCCCTGGAATGCCCTGTCCACACTGGGCGCCCTGGAGCGTCTGGATCTGTCCAACAACAAGATTAAGGCTCTGGGAACCGCTGATTTTGTGGGCCTGGGCAGTCTGGTCTACTTGGAGCTGAGCAACAATCAGATCTCCAGCATCTCGCAGCGAACTTTTGGTAATCTTCGCAAGATGGAGGTGCTGAAGCTGGGCGGAAATAGGCTGGGTGACTATCCTCAGAGCCTGCGATCCCTGAGCCAGTGCCTTAGTCTGCGCCAGTTGGATCTCCAGGCCAACAACTTGAATGGACCGCTCAGTGAGCAAACGCTGCCCGGGATGAGGAACCTCGAGAGCTTGAATCTCAATCGGAATCTGATCAAGAGCATCCAGAACAAGGCCCTGGCCAACTTCTCGCGACTGGTGAGTCTTTCGCTGCGCCACAACCAGATCGATGTGCTGCAGGATCATGCCTTCTTTGGCCTGGGAACCCTGGACAGCCTGGATCTAAGCTACAACGGCATCGTTGCCATCTCCAGTGCATCGTTGCAGCACTTGAGCCGCCTGACGGTTCTAGATCTCACGCATAACTTCCTGCGGGCCCTCACCGCGGATCTGATAGCTCCGCTTCCCTCTTTGCGAGAGCTGCGATTGGCGGGCAATGATATCTCCATTGTGGCCAGGAATGCCATGGATGGCGCCCGGGAGCTGGAGAGTCTGCAGATGCAGGAGAATCCGCTCTCGTGCGACTGCAGCATTCGGCCCTTCGCCGAGTGGCTGCAGGTGTCCCAGCTGCATTCCAGCCTGACTGCCTCCTGTGTGACACCACCGCGGTTGGAGGGAGCTCCGCTGCTGCAGGTGCCCGTGGAAACGCTCAGCTGCGACATGGACAATGTGGAGAAGGACAACGCCAACATAATGCAGCACCTGGAGACGCTGGCCAAGCCGAACCAGACGTCGCCCGTCAAAGACTTGTCTGAGGAGGTAAGAAATTAAATTTATCATTATTATTTTCTAGTACTATTAATTGAAATATCTCAGTAAGATCCCAAATATTTAGAGTATGCAAATAATATATTCTCAGAGACTACATTCACTTTCCATTAAATACGCAAATATCTATTAACAATTCCCATTAGTGACTACTTGAATTGTAATCTTATCTCTGGTTTGCATTTACTATAATCGTCATTATATTTTTCCACTTGTGCACTTTGAACAAGCACTTAAATACGTATCTAGGAAACCATAAACATTAAAAAAGTAGCCATGTTATCGCTTTACTGATATCTGAAATTATTGTTATTTATTTGGCGTAAAGTCTAGGCTGCAATTTAAATGTTAAAGGGAGTGTTATGTTACATAATGAAACGAAATGCAAAGATGCATGTTAAGAAGTGTAATTTAAATGTAAATTTCCGGATTTTACTAAGTTATTTTAATGAGGGTTAGCCCAACTGAATTCATTGAAGGTCATGGTGCAAAGGGAGAGCTGTAGTAGTAGTAGTAGCTCTCTGGATCAATCCTAGATGCGTTTTTGTTAAGCCATGACTTGCTATCAACGCACTAGCAGCCGCTAACCAGCCAATCCTACGCTGAAACATATATTTTAAATATAAATCAATTCTAAAGGATTAGCGGGAATTATTAGTAAAATATTGAGACAATAGGAAAAATACTACACAAATTATCTAGCTTAATCAGTCTGTATGCCAGATATATAAACATTTAATCAAAGTCATAATACTTTCCGAAAAGTATAATAGTTTAAAATCTGCAGAAGCCGCGGAGTTGTGAGATCTCATTTATATTATATTTATATTCTAGTTTATAATTAAAATATTAAATGAAAATATTTTAAACATTATTTCCCCTCTTAGATTATTCTACACGAGCTTCACTATTCGGCGGACTATGGCCTCATCCTTACCTGGCTCCTGAATCTTAGCAAGAAAGACTACATGTGCGACGCCATCTTCGTCTATAAGGAGGAGAACATAAACGAGATTCTGATAGATAATTCACCGGTAATAATCATAAATAAATATAAAATTCAACACCTCTCTTAAATTTGTAATCCTTACCTTTACAGATCCATTGCGAGAGCAAAGTGGTCAATGGCCAGAACACAGTCAGCGTCATTGTGCCGGATAGCTCATCCCTGGAAATAGGCGAGAGGTGAGTTGCTGGATTTCCCCTCCCTTAATAAATAAATTAACAATTTCTAATCCTGTCCAGCTATCGCTTTTGCCTGGTCATGGTCCAGGAACAGAATCCCAAGGCTGATCTGAACATTGGCTGCTCCAACATCACCCAGCTGCAGATGAGCAGTCCTGGCTCCATTCCCGTGTCGCGACAATACCAAAGGCGTCCCTACTACACGTCCAATGAGCTTAAGCCGGAGGCTGTGCACGAAGCTGCCGAGGATTACCAGCTCAATCAGCGACGCTTCAACTCCGTGGTGGTGGGCAGTCAGCCGCAGCAGACGCACCCCCACCAGCAGTCGACGCTGCTGCACAGCTACACGGTGATCGATTCGCTGAACAAGAGCTTCCTGCCAGGCCTGGGCCTGGGCGTGCTGGTCACCTCGGTGCTGGTCCTCATCTGGGGAGCGACCCGCATCCGACACACGGGGGGCAGTAATGGCGGAGGAGGTGGTGGCGGCGGCGGAAGGGGCAACGACAGCATCGGCAGCAACAGCAGCAGCATGCACAACAACAATAACAACAGTCGGCCGGGCACTCCGACGGCGACCACCTGCTATGCGGCCTCGGATCACATAGCCCGGCTGGCGGATGCGGAGAGCGGGACGCGCTACCTCAAGCTGCAGGCCACGACAAGCCTGTGAGGCAGCACAGGCAGGGTGTTGCACCTGCCCACTCAATAAACCATGTGATAGTACAGCGGCAACTGTACCGACTTGCGTAGCGTAGACTCTAGACGTAGCCTTAAGGTCCACTGCACTAATCCAAATAGTTGGCCCACACACTAACCCACTTGTGCCATAAGCTAATCGATACGTATCCCGAAACTCCCATATATGAGTGAAGAGTGTACAGCTGTGGTCAAAAAAATAGCACTAAGTGTACCTATCAAAATCAATATCACAAATTTGAATTCTTGTTTAATGTTTGTATTCTAAGTATAAATTCAATATTCCTTTAATTCTTTTTTAAACATCATAACAAAATATAAGTAGTATTTATACAAATCTGTCATCAGTGTCAGCACATTTACCGCTTGCGTTGCACTAGGATTCCCAAATGGGTCTAGCAACAAACTGGTCATAACCATGCTGCAAGGACTTTAGAAGTTATAGATAAGTAACGCCGTACGATTTATTTGCACAGAAATTTTCTGTGCTGGCTCTAGAGCTGGCTCCAGACTCTTATACAATTTAAGCCAGAAAAGTAGAATGTATTCTAGATCTGTAAGTACACATACGCACTGGCTTGTTCCTTGTTTACTCACATATGTAAAAGCATTTTATTTTTAGATCTTTAAGCAGTGAAAATTCAAATGTATGCGCGTTACTTATCTTACACTTTTAAAGTATTTGCATGATGTATGTTAAGGTAACACCTTAAACGGATACTGATGATAGACATTGACTATGTCTAGAAACCTTCTGCTTATTTTCGACATATATTTTTGTGTTTCTCCCATAAAATCAAGTTACTATTTACCTTTTGTAAACTCAAGTTAGCAAGAACCTTCTTCTAGATATCCTTGAACATAAAAGTAAATGTAAAGACAATTAAAAAATAAACAGTACACACTACCATCAGGGAGCTTACTACTATGTAAAACTATTCTTTTGACCTCAACTATATCGATTCCCTCAAATGTCGGCCCTCTCGGTGGCATCCAGAACTAGTGTTAACTTAGTGTACGCCTCCTTCGTGTAAGGAACGAAAAACGTAAGTCATGACCCTTTACAAGTAAGGCTTTAATAATTTATTAACCAATTCAAAGCACACACAATATAGTAAAGAAAAACATAACAACAAGTAAATAAATGTGAAATGAGAAAATAAAAGCCAATTTCAATCGAACGAACGAAGAGTGCCTAAGGTCAGTTGGCCAATTTTCGGGGGGTCTATTTTTGGGGCCAAGACATTATTACCTCAATGGCCGCATAATGCTAAGTGGGATATTAACCCCGCACATCCGTGACGTCACGAATAACACGCCACATGTATGCCAACCAAATTAGCTAATTTCTCATGGAAATGTGCGGTCATAGCCGACAACCCACGCCCACGTCCACGCTTCCCCCGGGAAACTAACTCCACACATGCACAGACCGTATACAGGGTACTCCAGTCTGCACTCAGATATCCTTATCAATCAGCGGCAATTTATCGACTTAATGAGAATTTTTAATGCTTATCCAGAAATCAAAGTTGGCAGCCATAGAGCTGGACCCTGGATGCCTCCCCCAAGCCATGGGCACCTCTCCCCCCCAGCTGGCTTCAGCGGGGTTTCTGTTGTGGCCATCCGCCGCTGATATGGCGACCGTGCCTCGGCCGCTCGGTCCCGACTTTCTGGCTGGCTGGCCTGCTGGGTCAGTCAGTTGTTCCGTGCCAGCCGTCGGGCGACAACAATGACCACTCGACGACGCAGCCAACGTGACGGCATTTATCGATTTTTGTCACCCCCAGTGGAGCGCTAGCTAGCCAGCTCCCAAAGCCAGAGCCGTCAAGGAAAAGTTCCAGCCCGCAGACCCATCGTTGGGTCGGACATCACACGGCCTTCACATGAGCATGCTGGGATTCGTGTACCTGGTTCTCATCCTGGGCTGGATACTGATCGTGTTGTTCCTCAAGTGCAAAAAGTCCTTGGCCGCTCCATTTCGCTTTGGTGAAAACTACACTGATGCCATTGCCGATACGGGTAGGGTGCAGCAGTGTCCACTGCTGGGGCTGTACATACATCAGCCTTATTTTTTACCATTTTCATTTATCATTTCCTTAGTTGACCTTTTAATGGGTGTTAATTAAATTAAATTCAATTAATTATTATTTTGTGAACAAGTATATTTTAATAAGAAATGAGATGTTGAGATGTTTGCAGTTTACAATTTGACCCCACCGTTACTATGACACCTATTAGATAGAGTAGACCGATTTCAGTTAAATGGAAGTAAAACATATTTAGCTGTTTATAAATAAAAACACTAAAGTGTTGGCGACTTTCGGAGACTATCATATAAATGGATCAATCGCTTCTATAGCAGCTGTATGATATTGTAATCACAGTAGACGGTTGTTCATGTAGTGACGATGAGCACCGTAATGAGCGCAAGACACCTGAAACTGATTAAATATTTAAAAATATTTTTTTTTGCTCAAATATGATTAATCGACACACATTCGGATATCAGACATTTTTGAAATTGAAGATCGTCATTATTATCTTACCTCCTTAAAAGGTGTTTTCGTCTGATTGGAAAGCTATCTATTTGAGAAGTCAAAGTTGGTATATCCTTACTGAACCAATCGTTACTGTGACTACATATGTATGTTTACGAAGTTATATTATCAATTTTCGTACTATTTTCATTATATACTTACTGGTCGCTCACATGGCATCTACATATATAATACAGTTGTTAGTTTTTTTATACCCTTGCTTGGTATTATAGTATTGCCATGATGTTTGTAATGCTGTGAAGGAGTTATTACCGACCCTATAAAGTATATATTCTCTTGATCACCAGCCGAGTCGATCTAGCCATGTCCGCCTGTCATTCTGTCCGTCAATCGGTTTATATGCAAGCTAGTCTCTTTCAAAATAGTCTTATACCTTTTGCAAGCAGTATATATGTCGGAACGGCCGGAATCAGACTCCTATATCCTATAGCTGCCATAGAAACGATCGGGAAAAATTTACATATTTTTGCTATTTTTAGATATATTTGAAAGAAATTTCATTTGTGCCCCTATAATACGATTATGTTTCATGTCATTTATGCTCTTAATATCAAAATCTTGTTTAATAAGTAATAAATTATCTGCAAGGCTATATTAACTTCGGCTCCGCCCGATGTTAGCTTTTCTCACTTGTATTAAATTAAAACTGTTGACTTCCTAACAATTCAAAAAGTTATCATACCTCGGAGTAAATGAAAATATGTTAAAAATCTACATCTGACCCGTTTCGACCTATACTATTGTACTATACTACATTTATATACTATACTACTTTGGACAGTCTCATCCAGATACCTCTAAACCTGAAGACTTACAGAAAAACGTATAGATTAACATGTCGAAATCTATTCGACTGTTGATACTGATTAATAATATAGCCTGTATATTGTCGTAAATAACTTCTTTACTTCCCACACATACAACAAACTCTACATGGGTATAATAAGATATAAGTGTTGCCTTTTTATATGCATAACTTTCATAAGTAAGTTAACAATGACAATGGTTATACATAACTTTCAGATTAGAATTTAAGCTCAGCAAAATTATTATAATATTTTATCTAAAGAATTTGTACCTGGAAGCTTCTTAAAGATCTAACTTCTATGTGTTTTGACCTAAGATTATGTTGTTAATATAACTTTTTCTAGACCGTCGTCCCTCGGTACATGTAATCCAGCTGCAGCATGATGATGTGGAGCGGGAGGATCACTACCTGGACAGTTTTCACCAGAACACAGAGAACCTGCAGCGCTACTCGCATCGCTCTCAACGCTCCACCCTGGAGGAGCGTACCGTGGAGCGCACCTATCCCACGGATGCGGTGATAAATCCGGCTTATATGCATGACGAGGACTACGTGATCAATGGTAAGCGTAGCATCTTAGTTCCAGAAAGAGTTGCTTTAGTAATCAAGTCTTCTTCAAATCCTAAAGCCCCTCCGCCATCCTACGAGGAGGTGATGCGTCAGCCACAGGTGTATCCCCAGGTGCGGCACAACAATCACAAGATCAGTGATGCTAACATCTAGCCCAGATATAGGGGCTGTCTTTCGGCTTGTATATACGCGTTCTTTCGTCCTTGTCTCAGCTGTGATCTACAGTATGCGTACGTTATATATTTTGTTTGGTTTTTATTTCACATTCACCTAGACAAAACATAATCAATTCGATTGATTTAACTTAGGTGGCCTGCGCCCTCTTGCACTGCGAATAATAGTAGTAGGTTTACATAGAAAATGTACAAAATGATTTTACGTGTAAGCAGGATTAATTAATTAATATTGTGATTATGATTAACGATTACAAACAAACAGTCAGTCCGCGTGTGCAGTGGTTACGGATTGTAATTGTAAATAAGTTAAGAGTGAAGATTACTAAATAAAAGGTGTACAAAAATAAAAACGTTCTCCCTTTTGCGTTCTTTTGGCTAAATTAAGTCGCTAAATTCGATATATATATCTCGTACATACAGACACGCAAGCTTGTACATATATATTGTAGATACATAAGTGTGTTCCAACTTGGCTCAGTGCATTCACAGTTCTAATGACTTCAGTTTGCGGCTACTACTGCCTATGGCAAATGTTTAGGGGAGCACCTTGTGGACGCTGTGCATTTGGATGAAGGCCTCCAGTTGCGTGGGTATCAGGCCCTTGAAGTTCAGCCGGTGGGTGGCAATGGTGCGGGCAGCCAGACACTTGAGGCTGGTGTGGGCATTCTGATGGGCATGCAGGCGATTGGCCAGGACAGCTAAAGGGAAGAGATACATTAATTCTTTACCTAGTGGAAGCTATTCCCCCAACTTACGCAGCTTACAGGCCGTGGCCGCCGTCTGTCCTGCCGCATTCACCGCATCCAAGTGCGCCCCAGCCTCCACAAACAACTGCAGAATTCGTGCCATCTCCGCCTGACGATCCTGCGTGGTGTTCACCTTGGTCACCAGTATGTGCAGCGGGGTATTGCGAGCCGCATCCACGGCCACCACAGAGGCGCCGCAATGGACCAAGACCAAAGCCGTGGCATAGCAGGGGAATCTAAGGGGAAAATCCATTAGTTTAAGATATTTATATTGATATTATCTCACAAATACCTGCACATTTCATTCGTGTAGAACTCATCCACTGGCATCACCCCATTGACTGCGATATGTAGCAAGGTCTGGCCGTCCTGCAGGCGCGTGTCGTTCTGTATGAACTTGCGCACCACCAGAAATAGCTGCTGGATATGCTCCTCGTTGACGTCCTGGTCCTTCTTGCGGCGCGCCAGATGCGTCACGATCTTGATGAGATACAATGCGGTTATGCAGTTCTGATTGTTCTGGTCCTGCCACAGACTGGGACAGTTGTTGGGCTTGGCCTCCTTGATTTTAAACTTGTTGTTCTCGATCTCCTGCTGGCACTTGGCCAACACGGGCAGGACGTGATCCAGGGTGAGCTTGTGGTTCTCCACGCGCAGAATCTGGGCGAAAAGCTGAGCAAAACGCAGGAGATCGCGATCTACCGAGACCTGGAGAAGGTTAACAAAGGGATTATTTTGCAAATAGCTTCAAAGATTCCAATCCGAACTCACATTATTACGCATTCGCAGATCTATGGCATAGTTCCACAGCACCTGACACTGGGAGAACCTTCCCTGATCCGCCATTACTGCTCCCCTGTAGATAATGGCCTGCGGCAACTCCGGATTATTGCGTCCCAGTATGCGCTCTCGTATGGCCAGCGACTCCATGTGTATGGAGTGATGGTTCAGCTTGATGGCATACAATTCCGGCAGGTTTTCAGTCTCGAACCAACAGTCATAGGCGGACACCGAGGGTTGAACCCTCTTACGGATAACGCGCCGCGGATCGCTATACCGCATCTGCATGGCTCTCAGCAGATAGCTGTATGCCTTGTTGACATCGTACTTGGTCTTGTCATTGGCATAGGTGGCTCCCAGGAGCTCCAGAGCCGTGATTTGCTCCTCTAGGCTCATCAGTCCCGGTCTTTGAATGAATGCCTCGACTACATCCTCGTGCAGCCGCTCGGCTGCCTGCAAGGCTGGCGTAATGCCCAATTCACTCTTTTTGAGTGTGGCTCCATGATCCAGCAGGGCCACCACCACATCCAGGTGACCGCTCTCAGCGGCATAGTGCAGGGCAGTGGCTCCGCACAGCGCCTGATCGTTGGCCCTTGATCCGTTCTGCAGCAGGGTGTTGACCACCAAGTGGTGACCCTTGTAGGCGGCAATCATGAGAGTGTTGTTGTTAAACAGATTCGTGGCATTCACATCGGCGCCATTATCAATCAGGAACTCCACAATGTCCAAGCGACCTGGAAGGATGTTCATATTAGTCATTTAATTTAAAATATTAAGGGGAAAAGATATATCCATTTTATGATTAAATTTCTTGTACTTTACTTTATAAAGAAGAAATTTTTTAATCATAAATTTGCACTCTTTTCGATCACACACTATTGTGGTTCCTACCCTCATAGCAGGCCGCTCTCAGCGGCGACGACTGCGCCTTGGTGTTGTGGTTAATGGCCGCTCCCGCCTGCACCAGCATCTTGACTATCTGCAGATGCCCCATGCCGGCGGCCACCCACAGGGCGGTGGCTCCGTATACCACCATGCCGTCAAAGATGACATTGCACTCCCGCTCCAAGTCCACATCGTAGTGCGACAGCAGGGTCTTGACGAATTTCACATTGCCCGACATGGCGGCCATGGTGAGCGGGGTCAGCGATTGTCCATCTGGCTGATCGAAATTCTGGGGAAACACACAGAGAAAGACAGAGAGTATAGCATTAGAGGGGCCTCAAATGGGGGAACTTATGATGTGCGTGCGCAGCCGTTTCACAGTCAAGGTTGGACGAAAATAGTGCGTCGCCAGTGAGAAGTGTAAGGCATATGGCACGTCTTGGTGGAAAATGTGCATGCTTTCTTTGTTCGCTTTTACAATGGCAAGAAAGACGGCGGACAGCATCCAGAGCGGGCCAAAGTCCATAAATGGGCTATTGCGATGTGGCCACGGAAATAGCATCTGGGTCAAGAAACTGCTGCCCAGGGACACCCTACACACAAACACACACAGACACACTCACCGCCGGATATGTAATGTAGTTGGTAACCGGCAGCGTGTCGTTAGCTCCTCGCCAGAAGCCAGCTCCCGGCCAGGCCGACTCATACCAGCGCTTGCGAGTGCTGCAATTAGGTTTTTTTGGGAAAAGGCTTTGAGTCCTGCTCTAAGAGGTTGGAAGGAAATCCATCTATTACCGATACAGCTCCGCGTGCATGGCCTGGAATCTGAATTTTAACTGGCAGCTGGCTGGCAAGGCAGCATAGGTCCTGGCGAGCACCGAAAAACTCGATAAAACTTCGCCAGGCACACGACGATTCCCAACCCTAAGTTTGCATACGCGGCCATTTCTGGGGGTTGAATCGAATCGCATCGAGGCGGAGAGCGATAGATCCTGCGCAGGGCCAGGAACAGCTGTTCGGCGAGAGGGGTCCTTGAGGGTTTGTTTACCGCCCGCAGCTGTTAGCCTGCATTCCTGTAAGCCAGCGCCGCTCACCGAGAGAGAGAGAGAGAGAGTGAAAGCAAGGGTGGGGGAGTGGGAGCGACAGTCAACCGCATTCCTACACAGAGCAAAAATCTTTGAAAATCTAGTTGATATGGAATTTATTTAATATTTATGAATCCTCATTCCTAAATGCATTTGATTACTAAAAGTATATATTACAAATTTGGAAATAAATATACTGATGAGAATATTTCATATTGAATTCATGTAATATTTATGAATCCTTTTCAGAAATTAATTAGATTAAATATACTACATATTTAGAAATAATAGAAATAAAAGAATAGAAATAATAAATAAAAACTGATGAGAATTTCGTGGTGGAATCGAAACAGCTGTACTTGTCTTATGACAAACGATCTGTGTGCATATAGTCGAGAATGTGGACTAAATCAAGCCGATAGACCTCACATAAACATATATAAAATATATGTACATTTTATAA
Organism: Drosophila baimaii; assembly: GCA_018874675.1. Classification (NCBI taxonomy): domain Eukaryota; kingdom Metazoa; phylum Arthropoda; class Insecta; order Diptera; family Drosophilidae; genus Drosophila; species Drosophila baimaii. Next base: position 23,091 of record JAEIIU010055624.1, on the reverse strand, counting down.
CATCTTTGTCTCTAAAAGGATTTTAATTTATGCCTTTACTTAATATACAGGACATGACAGTATTACCTTTTTCTAAAATATTGTATTTCCGTATACTACATTTGTAATAAATTGCATTACTTTTAGAATTATTTACATATGTATTTTTAATTAAATTATATTCTTAAGAGGGAGTATTATTTTTCCTGTGTACTAATCTACAATCGCAAATTAATCGCTTTATATATACAGAATAATTACTTCTATTGCATTATTTATGCGAGCAATGTTTGCGCTCCAAAGTTCGATTAGATTACGACGCAGCCGAAATGGTGCCGAAAATATTTGGTTAATAAACAAATTAATAAACGCACATTTCACATTCAAGATTTCAGGAAACTGCAAAGCATTTGCCGACTGGCAACCGGCCAATTCCGTGTCCAGAGAGACACGCCACCCATGAGTAATTGGTTAAAGATGGCCCACTCTACTACTGAGTGTCACCTACTTGATATCCAATCGATTGTGACACTGTGGCTGTGACTCTGGGTGCCTTAAATAGGGATTCGATCTGTATCGTTTGGTCATTAATTTGCCTTTTTTGCAGCAATTACTGCGGATTGCCGCTTTTTGCTTGTCTTTTTGGCAGGCGGCAGTAAAGTTATAAACACACAACAAATTCTGGTACAGTGGAAGCTCGTAATATGTTACAGAAATTACTATAGATTTGAAATCGCTTAATAAGGTGTACCTTAAATATGCTACAAAATGCATCTCAAATTTACAAGGAATTCTGTATCTCAAGCCCTTGTACTGAATATTTTTGGACACTATTTTTAGGGGAATTTAAATCTCCAAAATGCAAAATGTAAAATTCATATGTAAAATATGAATTTAGACCGATCTTTCCTATGGCAGCTATGTGATATATTGGTTTTGCAGTGAAATTTATAGGAGGTGGCTATAATTACATTATAAAGGAACAGTTTAAAACAGTAAAAAATATGCCAATTTTGCCATATTGTTCATATGGCAGCTATATGATATAGTCGTTCGATCTGGAACGTTTCGACATATATAGCAGTGAGAGTATAAAGAAGACTATCTGCAAAGTTTCATTCAAAAAGCTTTAAAACTGAGAGACTAGTTTGCGTAGAAACGGACAGACGGACGGACGGATAGACGGATACGGCTAGATCAACTCGGCTGTTGATGCTGATCAAGAATAAATATACTTTATAGGGTCAAAAATTACCCTTTACTGCGTTGCAAACTTCTGACTAAAATTATAATACCCTGCAGGGGTATAAAAATACAATGCAATACAAACTAACTTTGCTTCGCTTTAATGAACAAAATTATAATACCCACAGGTTTTTCCAATTTGATATAGATTTTGAGTTGGATTCTTGATCTTATAAACATTTCTCATTTCTTAGCTCATAAATTTATAAAAGAAATCATTTAAATTAATTATAAATTTAAATTAATTCAGATTCCTGAAAAAATTATATTTTGAAGACATCCCTTTTAAATTCAGCGATGATCTCCATTAGCGGATGATCACTGTGAAATGGAAAGAGCATATGGCAACCTCCCCCTCCCACTCTCTCTCGCTCACTCGTTCTCTCTCATAAACAATGACAACCCAAGTAAATACCAAAAACAAAAAACCAGCAATGGAGCGTTTAAATGCGCTCTATGGGGCAGGCAGACATCGGCGGGGCTTACATATAAACCCAATACGTATACGTGCGGCAGCGATTTTCATTAATGACGCAGTAGTAAATTAAGGCAATTACGCAAAGAAAGGCGTTCCACGGCTGCGTTCGCACCGCCGGGTACTCACTGTATTGACCAGGTGCGTCTGCACCTCTTTGCTGCTGACGGTGTTTAGGATCACGACGAAGCTCATCATCTGGCCGCTGCGAGCAGCCAAGTACAGGTTGTTTAGCTGGGAGAAACGGAGGCGCTCCTGCGGGAACTTGGCCCGGATCTCCTCCGAAATCTCCACCAGCATGCCGTGGGCAATGTTGAAGTACCCGAAGTCGGGCGGGTATCCGTCGTATATAGAAGTGTGCTCCTCGTCGCGAGGCTCTTCCGCCGGATCGACCTCCATTCTTGTAGAGATATAGCTTTTCGTCACGGCGTGAAATTCACGGAGTCTCTCGGAATGCACTGATCACCGATCGCCAAATCCTAAAATATACCATCAGTGCCTCGCAAAAATATACTATAAAATACCTAATTTGAGTATATTATAAATTAATAATACAAAATCATTTGTATTGATATTATTTATCAATTTATTAATAACAACTTCCAATTTTTTAAAAAAATTTACCAATTTAAAAATGAAATTGATCAATTTATACATCAAATAAACTAGTATTTTTTAGATCACCAGCCGCTAGAGGGCGTTCTTATAAAGCGCCCTCTGTGGTCCAGATTCTGCGCCCCGATAACGATAAAGAGCTGCCCGCGAAAATAGACTTGTATATTTTTATATTCAAAATAGACTAGTCTCTCGAAAATCAAAAATGTGATCACCTAGAGTAAAAGGAAATACTGGGATCCTTGGAAGTCTTAGAATGAATATAGGGTATTTAACTATAATTCATTTCTTTACAAAATACTGTCACTAAAAATGTATTTTGTATCTTTTTAACAGATTTTAAACAGCTCAAGCTGTTGTGCAAGGTATTCCACAGTTAAAATGCTGGATTATTCCCAAAATGCAGTATTCCAGATACCGATAGTACCTAAGGGGAGGAGGAAAGGCTTCATGGCATTAAAGTCGATCCTAGGCACCCAAGTGAACACGTAATGATGTTACATTCTAATCGTTTATTTACGCATCTTGTACAGATTTTCATTTGGATTCACATTATCATTTGGAATTCGTGGAACGTATGCAACTATGAAATATGACAGCTTGAATGGTTCGAGGTCTACATGTACTAGTGGTGTTTTTAGTTGACCTTCCTGCCTCTCAAGAGTTTAGGATTATCGGTGAATGTGCTTTCTCGTGTGCGGTATTAAGTGTTGTATCGATTCTGTTCTGTGTGCTCAAGCTTCAATGTGAAAGTTTTGACCATTGGACCAGGCCTGGCTATGATTGTCTTGCTGTTTGTGAATATATGTTATTCGAGTGTGTGTGTATTCGAGACCTGTCCAATGCAAAATTTTCATCGAGGCGTTTCAGGCTCTATTTTTCCATTCGCCCCATCCTGGTGCGATAACGTGCCTCGCACATGGAAAACTATGCCTAAACGCTGCGTTTGCTCTTTTTTGTACAATCATATTATAGTTAGCGGCTATTTTTCTTCTTCTCCATCATTATAATAATCGTACGATCCGTTCTCTTATACTTATATATGTATGTTGCTCTCGTGTGTTAACTGCAGCATCCTCCACATGCTTCGCGCGGGTTTTACATCAACGTCTCGATTAACAGTTCTCGTTTCTAATTAGCTAATTGAAGCCGTGCCACTCTTCACCACACACACACAGATCACGATGACGGTCACGGTCCACCCATTCATCATCCATTCACCGACATGCTCGTGAGTGTGGGGGCGCGTGCAGGCTTTCGTACTTGTGTTTACACTGAAAATTTGTGCTTACACAAAAATTTTGAACTTGTTTCTGATCTGTGTTAGTTCTTCAAAAAGGAAAAAGTTCGCTTGGTGTCTTCCCTTCATCTCGTGTTCTTCTCTTGCCTAGTTTCGATGTTATTGTGTGTTTTCTTATCATCCCGAATGTTTTACTGAAATGCGAAATTATTAGTTAGAATTTACTACTACACCATATTTATTTTGAAAACAGAAGCAAAAGCCAATGGTGAAATTTCACATCGTTTTACTTAATTCAGAAGCGGTACAGTGTTTCTACAGCAGGTTCTGTATATAAATTAAGCTTAAATATTGCCCACTTTCAGTCTTATTCAAACTCGGGAATGGGGAAATATTTTGTAACTAAAAAAATTAACATTGTGGTGTAAATTTTTAAATTCTAAAAAGCTGTAAAAGCTGCTAAAGCAATCGATTTCTCATTTCGATTTGATGTAAAAAATTGAATAATACAAGCAAGCGTAATTCATAAAAATAATCAACAATCTACCCGGGTGACTACACCCTCGGCAACTACTTGGTCTACAGAGGCAACTGGCGAAGGATGATTATCATAGGTATTTACTTTACAGAGCCACCAAAAGGTGTTTAGTTTGAGGCCACAATAGCCACCGGGGCCGGCGATGGCGGCTGTATGGCAGCCGGGGCCGTGTTGTTGAGCTCCACCTTGAGGGGGGCAGCCGAGGCAGCATTCGATACCTTCGGCTCGGTGACATTGCCCAAGCTGTGACGCGAGTTGCGCTTGCGCTGCGGACGTCCGGTGACTACGGCAGCCTTTTTGGGCGACGGCGACTTAATGGTGGAGTCCGGCAGCGAGGACACGCTCTGCGACTTGTCACCTCCGGCTCCGAACTCGGTGCTGGTAGAACGAGAGCTGATCGCCCCGTTCTTGGTCTGCTGGTTTGGGTTGCGGCGATTGCGACGACGATTGTTGTTATTGTTGTTGTTGGTCTTAACCACCGGCTTGATGGGGGTCTTCTTGGGATCGAAGAAGCTGTCCAGCAGCTCAATGAGCTCAGTCTTGTCTTCGGTCTTCAGTGTACCGATCGATTGCATGGCCATGTCGAGACCATCGGTGCCCTTATCGTTCCAGATGTCGTTTAGAGAGCTGAGATCGAAACCGTTCTCAGCCAACACGATGCGGAACTTGACGGCGCGCACGCGGTGGTACAAGGTGGTCTTGAAGTAGTTCAGGAAGACCGGACGGAAGGAGTTCTGGCGCTCCAGGTTCTCGTTCTGTGTGTCCAGCTCCTGGACATCGGAGCCCACCAGCTTGGCGAATGGCTTCAAGGCGTTGAACAAGTTCTCCAGAGCCTCCGAGGACTCTGGCTCAGACTTGCGATCCGCGTTGCTCAGCTGGAGGGCAACATTAAAAGCCATCTTGGCACGCACACTGGCATTCCCATCGAAATGCTCGCGGTCGTATTTGACGCCATTCTTGGGGGAGCGTTTCTCGGTATAGTTGCTGCTGCTGCTGCTATTATTATCGGCAACGGTGCTGTCTATGACCTCCGTGGATGTCGATATCGATCCGGAGCCGGATGCGGATACAGATTCGGACGGAGAGACCGCGGTGATGTCCTCTTTGGACTTGGACAAGAACTTCGAGAGCTTGCGCAGACTATAGTTCTTGATGTTGGTGTCGATAATGGAGGCCTTGGCCAGGTTAAGACTGTTGGCAAAGGACTTCACGGTCTTGGTGAAACGGTCAAGCAAGCCGTATTTCTTTAGCGACTCCAAAATCATGTACGGTATAAATTTGCGTTCCTCGTGATAGAGAAGCACAATCCCGTCCGAACCGGAGCCTGCCTTGGCCTTCAGTTGCTCCAACCAGTTGAGGAAGTCCTTCAAAGCAGCGATCTCTGACTTGGATTTAATGATCTAGTAAAGAAAATAAGGACATATTGTAGAAAAATTGAGGGCAAAACTAATGTGAAAGAAATTAAATAAATGTCAAACGCATTCAAAAGTTAATAAAAGCCAAAGAAAATATCCAAATTTATTTACGACTCTCAAAAGATTATTATTATTATTAACATTATAATGTTAATATTTTCTAAACGTTGTATGATTCCTTTCTACTCGATTTGTATATGTATGTGTATATTTTTTAAGGAAGCAGGCGATGACTAGTAAAAAATTTTGACAGCTGTCAAAAAATCTTTATTAAATGTAAATTGGGCCTAAGAAAATTTCAGAAAATTAAAAAAGGATGCGAAAATAGAAATGAAAAATAAAAAAAAAGAATGTAGTGATTGTCATTAAATTCCAGCTTATTTAAGAAACAAGAACTGGCACCTATTCCTATATTCTAAATATGCAAAAATGCACGGACTGACTTACCTTAAAGGTCTGCATCGACTTCAGCATACGATAAAAGCCGATCGAAATAACACGAACTTGATGGCGCTGGCGCGCAGCTGGATTTAGATTCATATAGGGCATGATGTACTGCTCGAAGTGGTCGGTCGGGGTATAGGCAGCCAGCTGGACAATCTGCGGGCATAGCGAAAGTGGGGTTAGGTCCGATTCGAGGAATTTAAAATTTCTTTCCGAATCGCGACCTTGGATGTGGAACTCACCTCATCTATTAGACGACGTCCAGTGGTGTCTATGTCGACACTCACCAGGATGTAGTTGCCTGCCGGCAGTTCTTCCTTGCCAATTACGGCCGACGAGGACTGGTCGGCGGCGGCAATTGCAACTCCAGCATCGATGTTGTTGGCAACCATTTTGTTTCTATATGAACTAAGAAAGAAAGTGGATGTGAAGAAAGTGAAAAAAAAATTAATGACGTTTGACGTTTAATTTCTTCTTCGCAAAAAAAATTGTAAGCGTTGCGCTTTGAGATTTGTTCACGAAGTGCCGGCCACTGACTTCTGCGATTCGGTTGAACCCCACAGAAGCCGAAAGAAAATCAACGGTTTCCTTCCAGGAACGCCATTTTCCTTCGGCTCTGCTCCACACTTCCACACGCACACACTCACAGCCTCACACAGAAGTCACCACAATCACCGATTTTATTTTACACTCACTTTTATTTAACTCCTTTTGGTGTTAATTTCGATGGGCTCTTTCGCTTTTTACGAACTTCTTCCTTTATTTTTCAAAAGGGTAAAGCGAGATTTGCTTCCGTTCGACGAGCTTTCACAAATAAGAAACAAATCGTACGACTAACTAAAACGAAATGAATTACTGGTGAACGCAGCTCCCGACCTGGCAAACGACTGACACTTGTCCGAAGTCACAGCCTGCTTGATGTCAATTCTTACCTTCTTGGGTACGATGGGATCTGCGCCTGCAGATTTGGTCAAAAAGCTTCTTTGACCACTGTGCGTGACTCTGTATAGAGTATTTTCTTTGATGTGACCGTGCCGTGTGAGGCCTTATGTGTCGATAGAGTTACAATTAGCCCAGCGGTTGCCCTTGCCCAATGTTTTTTTAACTATTGCAAACAACTGCGGCCGAAAATAGCCGGCGAAACTCTTGCCCCAACAACAAAAACTAAGCTGGAAGCGCAGTGAAGAACTGATAACAGCGGCGGCAGTGTTGCCGGGCTGCCATCTTCGTGCGGCCTTGCCACATCGTCGAAAACAGAAGTCCAGCTGTCAAAGTAGCTGCACACAAACAAAAACCAGCTGATGCGCTTTATTTTTAACAAATCGCAGACTTTTAAGCAAAATTTTAAGAAATTAACGGGAATTAGTGGCTAAAACATAGTTGCACACGCAGCTGAACAAATTATGCTACAGTGGCTGCACACCAACAACTAGCAGACACCCGCGCAGACACAGAGAAAGATAAAAACGTGAGAGATAAGCGGTCCCAAGGTGCCAACTATGCTGTCCTACATCAAGCGCAAGCTCTCCGAATCGGACGGCGGCGTTAGTTCTAGCGCAACCGTGACGTCGTCGTCGTGCGGCGGGAATAGTGGTAGCGGGAGCGGCATCAGCGCCAGCGGCAGCACCAGCAGCGGCAGTATCAGCAGCAGCGGCGGCGGACGCGGAAACTCGGCCGACGAGTTAGTGCGCAAAACGAGCCAAATGTCGATGGATGAGGCGATTGCCTTCGGAGAGGACGCGCTGCTCCACGAGTTGGGCTATAGGAATGCCACCGACCTGCAGGAGACCATATACGGTTTGAAGGCTTTCACCCTTTTCTTGTCGAGCCAAAAATTATGTAACCTTTTAACTTTTGTGTCGTCCACACAGATCTGTTGCGCAGCATTCGTGACCCGGAGAAGCCGTGCACTCTGGAGGATCTGAATGTGATCTACGAGGAGGGAATCTTTGTGATGCCTCCCACGCGCTCCAATGTCTCTGTTGTAGGTTATCCAGTCCGTCAGATAAGTGATAATTCTCGTGATTACATTTCACAATTTTAACGTAGACAAATAATCCCTTTATAATCGCTACTATGATGCGACTTCAAGTTCTTCATATTCTTTGCTTTATGCTGTTTTATATTCTATAAAAGATTATATTTAAAGCGAGACATGTGAACATTTCAAGACTGTTTCAGGAGTGTTACTATGAATAGTTTGATATCTTTAGAAAGCGTCAAATTTAAATGAAAGCTAATAGATCGGAAAATTATAATACTATTGACCACATTTTATTATATGTCGTACAAACAGTGAACAATTTAAACAGATAACCCAACTTTAATTCATAATTGTTTGATAATTAAATGTAAACCTCCAAATATTTATTAATTTGACAATCTAACTGGTTTTACACGTTCCAAAAAGGCAGTTAAAAGTATTTTTAATACGTAGAAACCATCAATTGAACTTAAATAAATACAAATTAATGATAACCCATGTAATTACCACAGGTGCGCATCGAATTCAACCCCACAGTGCCCCATTGCTCACTGGCCACGCTGATTGGACTCTGCATACGCGTGAAAGTAGAACGTGGTCTGCCGCACAACATAAAGCTGGACATATACATCAAAAAGGGAGCCCATCAAACAGAGGAAGAAAGTGAGATGAAACCTTAATGCCTAACCAAGCAGAACTCATACTAATACTATTTTATTCTCCTTTCCAATATAGTTAACAAGCAAATCAATGACAAGGAACGCATTGCGGCGGCCATGGAGAATCCCAATCTGCGGGAACTGGTCGAGAACTGCATCAAGGATGAGGAGTAGCCAGTCTTTTGCTCTCGTTTTGTGTGTATATAGGGATTTATAAGGAATGTCTAGGGTTAAGTCGTATCATTAAGTTGCCTAATGGACTGTTTGCATAGCATTAAAGCCCTTCAAATCTGTTAATCGCTCGGCTGGTGCGGCGTGATTCTACCTGAATATCGATTGCTTAACCTCCTATCTATTTTCCTCCGTTTGTTTACTGATAAGGGTCTGTTCCAGCGACCATTGTTTACATTCTGCCGGAACGATATCGCCGTTGGACGGACCGGACGCTTGGCCGTGTGCACAGCGCTGTCATGGCGGTGAATGAATTCGAATCGGACTCGGATCGGAGGGCCGGCCATCTTGGGTGAGCATGACGTGCGTGGATTTATCAGCTCGAGCAGAGAGCTCCACAGCCCCGAATATGTTTGGGGCGGGGCAGGGCACTCACCTGGCGCTGTTAAGTTGAGTGCATGACACACATTTGGCCCCGCTAATTTCTTTGCAACTCTCCGGTTTCAGTGAGCACTTTGTTGCCATGGCTGCCGCTTTCTGCTGTCTCTCTGCTTCTGCTCCAATTTGCATTTCCGGGATTTTCCATTTGTTAAATTGCACTGCACTGCACTGCCAGCCCTTCACCTCTCCCCCCTGCTATCCATAAATATTTAGCAATATCAATTAGTTGCTTGGCCTCGCGCTCAAATGCTTTAAACTAATTTTCAAAGACTTGGCAAAAAACATCCCGAGGAGCAATTAAAACCATCTGCCGCTGGAAACTTTTTGCCATGACACTGCCGGTCAATATGCGCAGGGATAGGGATAGGAATGGGGGGGATGGGGGATTCCACTGCCTCTTAGGCGTGCTGCTGCTGCTGCCGCCTCAAAGGGCGAAGGAAAAATAATAAAAATGAATACGCAGACAAAAGCATATTGCGAATATTACGCTAATTGGTGACTGCAATCAAAGCGGACCACGTCGCGAACACGTTGTCCGGAGAAATAGGCAAAGCTGGGCAGGGACTTTGAGGCAGCCAGCAGCCGTGACTCCGCCTGACCATGACCTGAGCTGCCTACCCTCTTTCCTTGGTCAAATGAGTAGGCTCCAGGTGGGTATTAATGTTATCAAGTCCAAGAGAATGTCTAAGTACGAGTATTTAAATGAGGCTTTTTAAACCTTTTATCTTGAAAGTATAAAACTCTTTAGTGTTCTTTACTTTATAGATCATTTAAACCTGTCTTGCAATATTATATTTATTAAATAGTATTCTATGATGGGTATGCTATATTTACGTATTAGTTACTCATAGAAGGAGGCACATCCGAATCCATTAAGTAAACTTCTTTTGTATATTCTTGATCAGCTTTACTAGACTGCTCGAATTTGCCATATCCGCCTTTTGTTATGGAATTGAATAAATAAATAAATATATATTGTGTGGATGTTTTCCCAAAATTTGAGTACAATTGGATGATAAACATGGTAGATATAGTTTTAACCTTTTACCCATCTCCCTCGCACTTGCCTTAGATGGTTGACGCATTTACTAATCCGCGCCTCATAGGTTCGCGTCTCGGTTGGGGCGTTAAAAAAAACTAGCCTCTTGTGTATTTCTGCAAAGGTGTTGCATATAATTATTTATGTGCATATGCTTTTGTGCAAACATTTTAATCTTTTATTTTTATTTCAATATTAAATCAAGAACTAACATATTCTTATATCGAACAAAAATAAAAAATGTTCAGAAAGCAAAAAGAAAAAAACGATTTTAAAAGATCCTGGTTCAAAAATGAACTCAAACTACCTCCTCCTTCTTTTAGCCAACTTCCACTTAGGCTTTTTTGGCAATAAAACGCGGTACCCTTTGCCGAAGGTTGAGATATTGGTATTTTTTGCCTGTCACCTGGTCTGTTCATTAGATGCAAGCGTGCCAGGTTGCCAGGTGACACCTTAATAACCACGTAGTCGACGGAAGTAGGCAATCTTGGGGCCACGTCATGATGACTCGCTTGCTTCTCCGGCCCATGTCCCATTGGAGTTTCGTGGGAAACCCGACTGCGACAGAATTTTATGTGTGAAAAATGCATAATTTATTCGGTTAATGCATATGCATTTAAGCCGGGCCAACAACTGCAGCAATTCCCCAGGATTTGCTGACCGGCAATTGTCATTTGTGCAGCGGTCAAAGTGACCCATTTAACCGGGCCGCAGTGCCGGTCTGTCCTGGCCCCTTCCCAGCCCCTTCATCCGCCTCCGGCCAGAGTACACAAGTAGGCAAATGCAATGAGTTCCGAGCCCAAGTCGCAGTTGCCCGAAGACGAGAGGCACAGATTGCGGCCACCGAGATTTCCTTCCGATATGCAATGCTGTTAAATTGTGTGCCATTATTATGATTGCCATCGTGCCGGGGAGCCGGACGGACGGACTGCACAGGATGCCGGAGCCACGACCGGCTGTGGAGTTGCATTCACACATTGTTCTGCTGCTCTGGGTCTCCGCATATGCCATGTATTTCATTATGGGCCCCCAATCCCCAATCCCAGCTTCTCTTCTCGCTCCTTGAGTGAGCGCGAGGGTATCTTCTGCTTTTAGTGGGCTTGTTGGGTTCACATGGAGTTCGGAAGGATTTCACATTATTCTATCAGTCTTTTGATTATAAAAACTAAAGAAATAAATGTTATATATTCAGAATAATCATTGCCATGAGACCTAATAAAAATGTCGGTAAAATGAACAAAAGAAATATCGTTAAGAGTCATTAATATTGTTTTTTTTTTAAATTTATTTAAGAAAGGTAATTAAATAAATGATTTATGTTATATACATACTACTAGCTATTAAAGCCAATTATTAAAATTAAATAATAAAACCAACTACGATTCGTGTTGCTTTTAACAAAACCCGATATAAACAAACAGAAGGGCCGTTCCAGTTTTCCAAATAAATATTTAATCCGGCTCGAAGGACCAAATACATACGAGGGGAGTTGAGTTGGTTGATTCGCAGAGAGACTGCATTTTTATCAAGGTGTACAAAATGGAATGTAATAGTAAGTAAATACAAGAGAGACATCTATTGATGAGGAATATTTCTTATGGACAAGTAAGCAACACCAGGCAAACGTTTATGCCAGGGAACTAGGAACACCAATGCTGGTGTAGACACTCTATTAGACCTCGATCCAGAAATCACACTCATACAAAATTAATTAATACTTAATGGTTTAAGGGCTTCAGCATTCCATAAAATTTTTTCTGTGAATGTTAAGGTATAACTCCTCAGGTCTACTTCTTGAACTGATACTGATGCTGATATATATATATTTATATATAAATATTCTGATAAAAAATATGTAATAAAACTTAAGTATAATAATAATGATGATTTTTGTTGTTATTTTTTATTGTTGATCTTCAGATTCCGTATAATTTACTGAGTAATCCCCGGTCGTAGCTCAGAACTCCCAAGCAATCTCAGTTGCTATTTTTTCAGGTGGCTTGGCGTTCGCGTTGTTACAACCAATTGTTGTAATTGTCCTAGCCCCAGTAGTCGGCCGTAGCTGCTTAAAACCGGAAGTAACACTCAGTGGCGTAAAGCTGCCGACGGCTTACGCAGCGTATGCGCATTATGCAAAGTCCTGGTCAGTGGTAAAAGCAACGCCAGAGCCAGAATCAGCCGCAGATGTTTCGCAGGAGTGGCAGGGCTATGGTGGGGCAGGATCAGACAACCCACAAGTGGGCTTGGGCCATTCAGCAACTGACAACTTACGCATCAGCGGAGACAGGGGCGAAGAGTCAGAGAGGAGGCGGTCATTGGGATGTTGAGGAGCAGGAAGATTCGTCCGGGCACGGTTCCAAAGTGCAGCGGGTAGTCCGGGACTGAGCTCTGTCTGAGCCGGAGCCGCCGTCGGAGCCGTGGCCGGAGCAGGAGTCGGGGCACGGGCTTTTGTTGTTTGCACTGCCATTAATTTCTGTTGCACTCGGCTCGCCATTTATTCCGTAAAATGTGCCACCGTTATGAGTTGCCGGGAAACCCTTTCTGTCTCTGTCGTTTAACCCTTGTTTCACCCGCAGGGCATTTAGGTTACATTTCCCATTTTAAATCGAGGAGGAATAGAAAACTCTCGCAGTTTTATATTTATAGGTTTTGAATTACATCTTTTTTTTAGTTTTTACTTAAAAGACTATTATTAGATTACTAAAAAATAAATAAATATTATTGTACAACGGCGAAAGCTTTTTAATATATCGTTTGTATAGTCAACAGTATTTTATGCTCAGGGGAAAAAATAGTCCCGTTCATTTTTTGCAGCCTTAAAGTATGCAATATATATAAGTCCAGGGCCGCAATCTTGACCAATGTCTTTTTTAAATTAATAAGAAAGTCTAGAAAGTACGATCAATATTGAAAATATACGAAATTATGCAATTAAATGACCTGTACGTTTTTTCTTTTGTAAAATTAAACAAAAACAGCCTTAACAAGAGAAGATAATAATGAAAATTGCACCTTTAACTCTTAAAATATCTGATATCCAATTTTATGACCATATTTGTTTCTAAATTATCTCCCAATTTTCAAAGGTTAATCTATTTATCGATTTTTCAAAGAGAGAATATTTAATTAATTATGGCTCAGATGCCATTGATATCAAAAAGAAGTCCAAATGTATGAGTAAACAATCAAAAAGCAGCTTAAATAAAATTAGCTTAAAGGGGAATGAAATAGAATAAGCTACGAATTTAATAAAATAGGAAGCACTATTTAATATTTGTGGCTATTTAACTGGCACTGGCTATTTCAGACATTAATTAAAATGTCAATATTTTTTCTGTGAATAAAAACTCGTAGCTAAATCTATAAATGCAAGGCACAAGTAGCTTTCGGTTTCAAATGGCGTTGTTCGCCCGGTTCCTAAAAAAAGCTTTAGTAAACTTTAGCAGTAGAAATTTAAATTGTATATGGCTGGGTTATTGATCAGTTATTCACTATCCTATTCCACACATCCTAGGCCTTGAATAATTTGCAGGCTGCAGTCACTTCGCTTCGGGCGTGAATGGGTTAACCGGGCAGGGGACCGGAATGGCTACCGAGGATGAAGCGCCTGCCAAGCGGAAGTGGTCGCGTGCGTTGCATCCTGTCGGCAATTATCCTGCAGCAGCAACAACAATTACAGTTACAGCTGTTACCGCTGCTGCCTGCTGCCCCCGTTCCCGCCCACGATTTACCCCTTGTCCGCCCGGTTGTAAGCCATTTTAATTGCTTGTCTCTTTTTAATTTTCAGCTCTTTTGTTATACTTCACCCTTTGGCCCCACATCCCACCTGGCATATATCCCCATATACATATATATAGAATATATATATGAACGTAGCCTTTGTCTGTCAGTCCTTTCTTCGCCTCAAGTTGACATTTTTGCTGGCTGTGCTGACTTCTGGCCAAGAGGTCGCCGCTCCTTGTGCTGGAGGGCCTTTTGCTGTTGACCATTTGCCAGAGCTAACGAACTAATGTTGAATGCACAGCAAGTGCCATTCGAGCTTCCGCCAGCTCATTGACCAGAAGACGCCAGCAGCTGCAATTAACAAAGGTGCAGGACCTCGTTCCCGCCCTGCCTCTGGCAGGGACTATTGTCCTGGCTGGGGGGAACATTCAATCCGGAATCGGAATGGTGTCCGATGGCAGCTAAAACGTGTGTAATCAGAGCATAATTGTCTAAAATAGCTCGCCACTTGCTCGGTGTCACGAAATGGGAGCGTTTGCTTTCTGCTCAAGCAAATCGGAAATCGATTAAGTTCTTGGTCGTAATGAAGCCCTGTATTTTCAGTGTTAATCCAGGGATAAGTAAGAAGTTTACTCAAGTGTTGAAATAATATTTGAGTTCTTTATTTTGTGATCTAATTGATTTTTTTTATGAGAAACTGTTAGTTAATATTTAATATGTTTTAAAAACTATCAACTGTGATTATTTAGACTTTATCAAAAAAATGAACTTCCCTTAATCGACTTTCACTCGTAAAACCTATAAGTGTAACAGAGGGAAAAAAGGTTGTAACATTACAAAGGCTATAAATTTTGGCTATATTCTATATACATATACATATTATGTTTATAATATTATGTATTAAATCAAAACAAATGAGGAACAATTTTCAATTTAATTTATTCTGCATTTTTTGTTTCTTCAGCGAAACACCAGTTAATAAAATGGATAACAAGATAGATAGATAGATTTTAATATAAAATGAATCTGTTTCTTCAAAAAGTAATCAATTTTGATCAATTTTTAATTACTTTATACAAACAAAAATAATAAAAAGATTGCGACTTTAATGAATGTAATATTAAAATTTCGCCAAATTAATTTAGAAACTAATTGTTTCAGGATTAGTTTCGATTAGTTTGTTAGTAAGCTAACAGGTTATTAAATTTTACATTAAACAATAAAGCCATTTGCCAGGGAAATTAATTATGAATTTAACGTCACCGATGCCACATTCAAAGATTCAGTAATTCTCAATAATTTAGTGCTTTTTTCTTTTTCAAGACTTTTAAAACCGCCCAACAATAAACAAAATCTAAACAAAGCGCGACGCAAACAAAGTGAATCGAGTTGTGCATTCATTTTGCATAAAGCCAGGCCTGATGGCCAAATTGTTTAATCTAAATTCATAACGTGACACAAGCACAACACGGCACAGATTTGGCTGACATTTCGCCTAAATAATTGATTTGGCCCCAAGAGCGGAAAGAAGTGCAGGCGCTTTTTGCTGGCTTGAATGCCGAGTGCCGAGTGCTGAATGCTGAATGCCGCTCCCGCTAAGTGGCGTGGCAAATAAAATGATTTAAATATTCAAAACAGCAGCAGCAGCAGCGGTCCGCATGCAACAATTCTTTTTTGTACGCATAATAAAAAAGCAGGGCGGAAAAGTTTAAATTTCTTTTACGGCCCAAACCGCCTCTAATCCACTTTGGCCGACAATTTTCGAGCGACCGCAGGCGGGCAAAATAAATGAAATCATGAAATAATAAACTAAATTAGGTGCGAATTGTTGGCCAGCCTGACCTGGGCCACATTTACACGCATTTTTTTTTTTACATTTTATTTATGCCACTAAAACAATTTCAGAGGGCAAGAACCGTCGAACAATGGAATTTAAATTCCACAAAAAACAGTGGAAAAACATTCAATTGAAAGTGCAGCAAATCTCTACCACCTACACAAAAGTTTTTCCAATTTACCAGAAAACATAATTTAATAATTAAATGTCAAGCTGAGTGACTGGATCTAAAGCGACTCCCGACTCCCGGCCAAAGGTAGCAGTCAAACAACAAAACTAGGCTACTCCTCCTGCAATTGACTCCGGGGCTTCACCACCAGCACCGCTCCTTCCTGTCCCGCCTTGGCCTGGCCCGGGGGTGGTGGCAGAAATTATTGTGGCATTTGTATGCCAACCCCAGGCTCGTATATAAGTTTGAGTATGTTGTTCAGCTCACACACACACACACACACACACCGAAACTTTTATAATAATTTGCGCAACAAATTTGAAATTGTAATGCCGACTCATTAGAAAGTTTTTCATTCGAATTTGCTGCCTTTGCTGCGGCTGCCCCCGCCCGCCCCTGCCCTTTTCCGCTTTTTTATGCTTACTTGTTGTTTTGCCTTTTTTGTTTTTTGTGTTTTTGTATTTTATTTTCACTCTTGCACACTCTATAAAATTGCCTACAATATGGAAAAGACAAGAACGAGAGCATAGCAGTTTGTTTATAATATCGTATCGCTGACTGTCTTTCTGGCAGTGAGTGTGTGGTTGTTGCTGCGAGTCCTGGAAACTGAAACTGTGCCAGGATGCGCTACAGTAATCTGGTTTATCAGTTTGCCAAAGTTTGCTGCACGTCCCACAAGCTGCATGCGAATGGGTTTGCCGCATCTTAAACTTGCCATCGAAGCTTTGCGAGTTTTTTGGGGCTTTTTCAACCTTATGTGGATTTATGTCTTGTAATAATATTTTAAAATTAAGCAGGTGTTACTTAGACCAGTGTTGGACATGAGATTTAATGGAGAAAACTTTTGCGCAGCCTGATTATTTATTAATATTAAAAAAGGTAAAGGAGATGATAATATTAATAAGTTTATGAAATATCGATATTAAATCAATAAAAGAGAAAAGTAGGATCTGCGACTTCTACTTTTCTAAGAACAGAATGCGAGAACTAAGATAAGATAATAATAAAAGATAATAATTAATGATCATTAATAAGGTAATGCTGATTCCTTAGGTAAATAATTTAATGAAGGAATAAATATACGTGTGCCCTGTAGCTTTATTTTAGATACTAATATATTAAGCTTACATTTTTACTGCTTGCCAGAAGATGCCTGACAAATCCTTAAACCCCGAATCGTAGGAGAAACCCGGCTCATTGTTTTCCTCCGCTTTTGGGATTAGTGTCAAATTATGCCTATGCAACTTTTCGATATTTGTACATATGTACATATATTTTTCTGGTCTGTGTCTGGCTTTGGCCTTGAAAGCGATTCGGGGGTTTCGGATTCCGTATTTGTTATGCAGATTGGATCTGACATGGTTTCTGAGTGCTTAGCATTCAGCCGACTATTTGCCTGGCTGTCGAGTCGAGTCCTTTTAAGCGAAAATCCCCCGCATTCTGGCAATCTGTCCGTTTTCTAGTTAATAAAATTCTAATTAGTTGAAATTGCATCACCGTTTGCGGGAATTCACCGTTTGCACACCTGTTTGTGTGTGTGTTGTGTGTGAGTACAAATGTGAGTGCCAAAGTGAGTACCAAAGTGAGTACAAATATGAGCAAATGTGGGTGTGTGATTTTAATTACGTAGAGGCTCATTAGCATTTTTCATACATGTTTACTTGTTTATTTTCGGTGGCTGGCAGCGAGAGAAACTTTCTCTGTCGCGCTGCAAAATCCCACTCACAGCATTGGCATTTGCATTTCCATTCTCAACGGTGCAGCCCGGAATCGAGATCTATGCGGGAGGCCTGAGAAAGGAGTTGGTTCTTTTTTTTAATGACAGTAAATAAATATATTTTTATCAAGAAAACAGAATCTGCAGCAGAAATAAGACTTCTACTTTAACCTACTGTTTATATGTAGTAAAATATTTTCTAAGATTTGTATTATTGTTGTATATCTTTTAAGCACAAACAATTGATTGATTTAAATTTTAATTTTAAAATAACTATATCCCTTATTAGATATATTGCATCGAGACAAGAATTGCAAATATTTGGAAACCTGTTCTTTTTAAAGTGAGTTGTTAGCTTGTAGGGAATAATTCTCTAAATTCGAATGCAATATGCAATAATAATTAAAATTGAATGCAAGCTCTTTGTAAACTATAGGTGTATTTCAAATTTTTTATTACTAGCTTTTTTTTTAATCCACTTTTTTAAATTGTTTACTGTTCTACATGACTCAAGCTATTTGCTTGGACAAATATGGTTCATCGTCTCTGCAAGGCCATCGCGCCATTTTCGGCCTATTGCACTCAGCATCCAAAAGACCAATTTTGAGGCTCATGACCCTTTCCGTGTTTTATGTTCGTTGTATAATGATCTGAAATTTTTGTTATATGCCGAAATGTCTATCGATTTTAATGTACAAAATTTTATCACACACCTGTCCTTGTCTCCGCCTTCCTGATATGAGTCGAAGCATATCATTAAAAAACCTCTCCTAATTTGGCTGAAGACAAGCAATGGTGGCAGAAATTTGTTACCCTTCCTTAAATAAATAAATAAATAAAAAAAAAACGACATTTATATGTATGTAAAAGTATATCATTATTAGCACATTACAAGATAAACTAGAAAATATTCGTATTCTTATTCTTTCTATATTTTAGTCTTTTATTAAAATTTGATTTTTTTGCCAGCTCAAGGTCTAGGTTTACATATGTAAACCGAGACATGACTCTTACTGTGTTTATGCGAGTACAAGAAAAGGTATTTATTAATAAATTAAAGTACATTAATTAAATGAATTAAATAGCAGTCCAAATAGTCAAAGTGGAGTGTGGAGTCAAAGAGAGATCGTGTTGGACTGATGCCTAGGTGTAGGTGGACAAAAATAATTTGAATCGTTTTATTTTATTTGTTTAATTTAATGCCTGGTCTGGCATCTCTGTTAATATGCATAAATTCATGTTTTTTGATTTTAGGTATTCAAGAATTCATGTATTCAATTGCATAAACATAGTATATATGCCACGAGAACTTATCAGCCATTTTCGAAGCTTGCCTTGATTTCCTTCTTTTAATACATAAATTTAATAAATACTTCCAACACTACAAATTTGGTAATTTTTGAATTATTGCTTAAGTTTACATTGTTTGTTTTTTGTTATTTCAAGTCCTTGGTGGTGAAGGAAATCAAGCTAAAATGATTGAATTGCCTTATTTTATCCGAAAAAAGA
Organism: Drosophila baimaii; assembly: GCA_018874675.1. Classification (NCBI taxonomy): domain Eukaryota; kingdom Metazoa; phylum Arthropoda; class Insecta; order Diptera; family Drosophilidae; genus Drosophila; species Drosophila baimaii. Next base: position 3,891 of record JAEIIU010055624.1, on the reverse strand, counting down.
TATTTTGTAAGAGAAACCTTAGCTCCATTCAGGAGATTTAAACCAAATTAAAGTACTTCCAACCAAATTCCTGCCCTCGAATTTGCGTGTGTTCAGCCGCATTTCTCTAATTCAATTCACCCGTTATTATCATTTCGTGCTCATCTCTGTCGAGTATTTCGGGATGGATGTGGATGTGGATGTGGATATATGGTACGAGTACGGGTACGAATGCGAGTGCTGTGCTGAAATCCTCTTGCACACCGTCAGGAAAGTTCAAATAAACAAAATGTTATTGCAATGAGAAGCAGTGCGCAATGCAGTGGCTGAGAGTTGAGGGGTCGTGGGCACTGAGGAGGAGCAGCAGCAGCAGCGGCGGGTCGGAGTCGGGGCACAAAGTACTCTTACAGTTGGCATACAAAATTAACAACTTTTTTGCTGCGGCAGTTGCGAAAAAGACAGGGCAAGGGCATAGTTTTAATATGAATTTGCATGTAAGATTAACGATGGCACAGCGCGCAGGACTCTCAAGGGACTGCCGGGCTTCTTTGCGACTCCTTGGCGCCTTGGCTCCTCCGGCTTAATTGAGTTCTTGAACTTGGCGGCTGTTGTTTACGGCATTACAAACTCACTTATTATGAAATTGAGTTGCTCGAAATAGCAGCCGCCGTCGCCACACATGCGACAACTCATGAATAATGCAATTATTGTTGCAGGTGCCGGGATGTTGCAGCAGCAACACACCATCACAGCATCACAGCATCATCAGTTGTTTAATTAACTATTAATGCCTGTGTGCATATGTGCTGGCTGCTGAGCCTGGCTTTGACAAATGGTCATGTCACGCCACTGAGCCCGGAATCTGGCCAACTCTGTTTCAGCTCCAGCGCCGGCTCTGGCTTCGGCTCCAGTTTCGGTTGCGGCCATGAGAAATGGCAAATTCATTTACGCGACGTTGCATTTCTCACGCTGCTAAACGGAAAATGCAAAATGAAGGAGTGGCGAGGGGGCACAGGCACTCCCCCGGGCGGGATCCTGGACGGGATCCTGGCTGCGATTGGGAGTGGGAGAGAGAGCGGAAGTGGCTGCCGGCATGTACGTGAGGCAACAGCAGCTCTAACAAGTGACAACACCCAACCGGTTCTTTCGCAGGACCACCGAAAAGGAGAGGAAATGCCTGGAAAATTGCATTTTGAGTGCAAATATTAATTTCAGCTGCCGCCACAGCAACATACAAAGGCGAAGCAACATCACCAGCAGCAACATTACACAGAAAGAAATAAATAATATGTACTTACAAGATTGAAGCTAAAACTAAAAATGGTTTACTTTTGAGACTGATTTATTTACCATGTTTTCTTATAGAATGTATAATCCAATATTTATAGCGTTAATTATTTATTATGTATTTTTTTAAGATTGAATGTTTTAAGCTGGTTTTAAGTTGGCTACAAATTCGTATTTTTTCTTTACATATAACTTCGCTTATTTTTTTAGCAACTAAATTAAAGTCCTTCTCACTTTTATCATTCCTTTGGGCAGTAAATTTTGAACAGGATTTATAGAAGCATTAATACACATGTAAATAATTATAAAATGTAAATATTTATGTGTTATCATAAATTGTAATTTTAACATTGCAATATGTGTGATCTATGTATATAATGTTTATAAATCGAACTATGCCAAAAAGAGCGTTCGAGATCCTTAGATATAAAAAGGTTGCCAACAAATTTTCTTTTAGATATATTCGCACATTTTTCGATAATTTCGATATGTATACTAAAGGTTAGAGATGGTTACAACTTAGTATTTTTTTATTATTTCTAAATGTATAAGCCAATAAGTTTTGTATAAATAGTAAATACAAATCCCTCTCACGTTTACCTTTCCCATAGGCAGACTTTAAACCAGGAAAGACAGGAAATATTAATATATCAATACTGAATCGATATTTGACGAGAAAGACCATATAAATGGATATTTATATTTGAGATATAAATAATAAACCGTTAGATGCGTTATTTTCATATACTTATAATTTTAATTTTTTAAAGTTGACAGTGAATGCGATTTGCTTCTCTATATTTAGGGCGTTTCCTCTTTATACATTTGTAACTTTAAACTTTTAAGCGTTCAGAACAAGGAATAAGTATAGCCTTGGTAACAGCAACTGTCATTTTCGTTCCAAAAACTCCAATAGACTTGAATAAAAGGACTATATTCTTAAAATATTATAAAAACACAATATAAAAAAGTTAAGTAGAACCCATTAATAATATGAATTGCTTGGCACTTGAGGTGACTTTTCTCCCCGTGTACACCGGCAGAAACTGCAGCACCATCAGCGACTTTGGCAGGAGTTGCAGCCTTTTGCGAGGCAATGTCCGGACTGCAGCTCCATCTCCTGGTATTTGTGTTTTGTAATTTTGAAAGCGTGGCCAGCATTTTGCTAAAACGCATTCCGCAGTGACAAATGCATTGCATATCCTGCAGTGAGCACAGGATCCTTCTTCTTCGCACGGCACTTAGCTTAATGGAGCAGAGCTGCTGTTGCTCGGACATGTGCCACTTCAAGGGGCGGCCGCAGCAGCAGCAGCAGCAGCAGGGGGCGTGTCACCCTTTGCACATTTCCTCGGGGGTGCAGCACGCATCTCCGGCTTAAACGAATTAAAATGAAAGGCGTAAAAAGCATAAGTCAAATGCAAAGCTTGACCAAATGTGCCGGCACTTGGGTAAGGGGGGGCTTGAAGAGGGCACCGGAAGGATATTGCACGCGCAAAATGGCTCAAGGACAGCTGCCCAGCTAGCCAGATATATGACCCACTTGCAGGCCACAACCCCCGCTCCACACTTGATATGGTAGCTGCACTCGCCCTTCGCCGAATCTCAGCTCTCAGATTTGCTGCCTGATTCCTTTTTGGTTGCCGAAAAGGGTCGTTAAGCACAACGTGAAATTGATTTTGTTTTCGGTACTTACATACATGCTATGTCCGTTTATTGCTTTGTTTTTAAATCAGTTGATATACTTACTACACAGTGTTGATGGATACATATTAGCTGGTATGCCTGCTTGTGTGTTTATCTGTTAAAGATTCTTACAAAGAGTTCCCATATGGGGAAGTGCTGGGGGATATAAATGGCGCTAGGGATGTTTGTATGTTTGTATTTTAAAGATTTGATATAATATAATATATAGCACATAATATTGCGCTTCATATATAAAAAACCGAAAAATATCGTATTAAGCAAACGATCAATTTGGATGGCGCAAGGTCAGCTAAAAATATAGTCATCTATCATCTAAAAATGTGTATAATGTTCTTACCAAACAAGCGCCGCTTTGTTAACTGATTGCTTCGATATACTAAACAGAATATAGACTTATTGTCGATATATCCCAGTTTAACATATTGATTTATCTAATAATAATATCGATATAGAATTTATATATCGTAAATAGAAGAAAGTATCACAGATTGTATTATGGAATTCTGGATTCCAATGCAACATTTTGTTAAATGTTGTTAAAGCGTCTTAAAATAAATCTTCTTGAAGAATAAGCCATTAAATATGTGGAATATCCAATGTTGGTCACGCGATGACAACAAATTTGGAGTCCGATTTGTAGCTAGAGAAGGGGAATGTTGGTTATATTTACACATTTTTATATGTATCTTTAAATACCCTTCTATGTACCTATCTATGTACCCCTAAGTATATGCCATATTTTTCTATTTGTTACAAAATTATTAATATTGGATAAAGTTGTTGTTGGATAAACGTATTACCTTCATAGTTTCTTCTTTAGTTTAGTCTTTTAATATTCAGTTGCAGCCGTACAATATTTTTATACCCTTGCAGGGTATTATAATTTTAGTCAGAAGTTTGCAACGCAGTGAAGGAGTCATT